>JACEEZ010019138.1:170117-182617 GCA_016584305.1 Chionoecetes opilio
GGTTCCCGGTAACATCCTCCCGACACCCGAGGCACGTCGGGTGGCTTCCGTCAGGGCTCACGCCGCCCTCGATGAACGGGCGCAGGCGTGGAAATATGCCTCCAAGACAAAACTGGAGAAATCTACAAGGCGCGGGGTTCCCGGTAATATCCTCCCGACGCCAGAGGCATGCCGTGTGGCCTCCGTCAGGGCTCGCGCCGCCCTTAAAGAACGGTCGCACGCGAAGAAGTGTGCCTTGAAGACAAAACTGAAGGAAAGTAAACACGGGGTGTTCAGTCCCATCTTTCCGACGCCAGAGGCACGTCGAGTGGCCTCCGTCAGGGCTCACGCCGCCCTTAAAGAACGGGTGCACGCGCAGAAGTGTGCCCCTAAGACTTCATGGAAGAAAAGCGTCGGAAATGAGGGCGCTCAGACCGACACTCAGGTTGCGAACATGACTGTGCCTGCGAACCGAGTGGCCTCGGTGAGGAGTGACGCCGCCAAAAAGGAAAGGGCGCACGCGCGTGAGTGTGCCTCTCAGACGACACAGGCGAAAAGTGTCGCAAAGGTTGCTCAATCTTTGAACACGTCTGTGCCTGCGAGCCGAGTGGCCTTCGCGAGAAAAGACGCCGCCATAAGGGAACGAGCGCACGCACGTAAGATTACGTCCCAGACGACATGCGCGAATGGTATTGTAAATGTTAAGGAGTAAAATGTTACATCTGCATCACTGTCTGGTTGCCAGCAACGAGTGGCCGCGGCCAGGCAGCAGGCGGCAGCCAGGGAGCGCCACCTTGCTGGGAGGAACGCTGGCCGCCGACGCCTCGTTAACACCGTGAGGCCCAAGGTCTTCGGTCACACAACCTCGACCCCAGAGGCGCGCCGCGTGGCCTCCGTGAGGAGTGAAGCTGCCACCACGGAAAGAGCGCATGCGCACACGTGCGCCAGTCAGTGAGCGACAGCAAGAATCCCCCCGCGAAGGAAGGTACAATTGCCAACCACGCCACCATAACTAAGTGTTCAGCGTGAAGGGTGAACACTGCATCCTCCTGGTTGCCTGCATGAAATGTACATATCTCGACGATGAACTTTGGCGGCACTACCGCGTGCATCTACGTAGCTTACAGGACCGCCGTGAGCGTTCAGCAGCCTCGTGGGAGAGAATTGACTCACTGCTGGTCTATAAGACCACACCGCCAAAAAATTGTTGATTTCTTAAACCATTTTTAAAGTACATGGATAAAACAAAACTAGGTACATTTTTTATGATTCAACTTGATTTCTTCATTTTTTGTACTATATATTTTTTTATTTTAAGTGATAGCATATTTTTGTAACAAATTTATTACATGAACGGATGCGGGCCGGGCAGGTGATTACTTGAGTATTTGAGTACTCAATGATCAAAAAGTAAATAAGTACCTTGATAGTTTAATTGATCATTTGATCATCAAACTTTGGGTACTTTTATCAATTTTGTACTTGGAGTAAAAATTTGTCATTGTAACAACATTTTAACTTAGTAAGTAACAAAGCTTGGTACTTTTTACACCACTGCCTGTATAACCTAACTACTCTATTCACCGGGGAATCAAGGGATAAATATATATATATATATATATATATATATATATATATATATATAATATATATATATATATATATATATATATATATATTATATATATATATATATATATATATATTATACAAATGTATTTAAATACAATTGATATGTTTAGTATTATAGTATTTAAATACATTTGTAAAATGTATTTAGTATTTAGTATACTACTATATTTAGTAGTATACTAAATATAGTATATTACGCCGACGTACTGGAACGCCGACGTGAGTTTCGACAGGGGATGCTTGCAGCCTATGTTGATCTCAAGAAGGCGTTTGACTCAGTGCATCGTGAGTCACTCTGGGATCTTCTGCGACTTCGAGGGATTCCTGCAAGGACTATTGGTTTGATAACTGGTCTGTATTCTGGGACTGAGAGTGCTGTGAAGTGTGGGGCAGGTGTATCCAGCTTCTTTCCTGTGAATACAGGAGTGAGGCAGGGGTGCGTCCTTGCCCCATCACTTTTCAACGCTTGTATGGACTGGGTATTGGACAAGGTTGTAGATCAAAGTGATTGTGGAGCATCCGTCGGCAACACCAAGATCACTGATCTTGTTTTTGCCGATGATGCAGTAATCTTTGCTGAGTCGCTGGAGGTCCTGGTGATGGCTCTCGAGGCGCTGCACGAGGAGGCAAAGCCTTTGGGACTTGAGGTCTCCTGGCTCAAGACCAAGGTCCAGGTATTTGGAGACTTACTAGATGAAGCAGTACAGTCTGTTCATGCGTGTGGCGAGGACATTGAGATCTTGGAAAGTTTTACATACCTTGGTAGCGCAGTCCATAATGACGGCGGGTCACGTCAAGAAGTCTTACGACGGACTGGCATAGCCCACGGTGTTATGGACTCGCTCAGCGGGAGTATTTGGCGTTGTCGATACCTGTGCAGGAGGACAAAGATCCGGATCTTCAAGTCGCTTGTGATCCCTGTCTTACTCTATGGTTGTGAGACATGGACACTAAATAGTGACTTGAAGAGACGAATCAATGCCTTTGGTAATAAGTGTCTTCGCAGAATCATGGGGTATCGCTGGGATGATTACGTGTCAAATCAGCGATTGCACCGTGAGACTGAATCGAGGCCTATTACCTGCATAGTCCGTCAGCGCCAACTTCGGCTATATGGGCATGTGGCACGCTACCCTGAAACCGATCCTTCCCATCGGGTTGTATCTGTAAGAGACAATCCGGCGTGGAGGAGGCCAAGGGGGCGCCCACAAGGCTCGTGGCTGGGGCAAGTTGATGTTTTCTGTCGAGAGCTGCTTGGTATGGGAAAGGAGCCTGCATGAGAACTCGCGCGTGGTGACCCCCGGGAGTGGCGTCGTAGGGTGGGCGAGGCGACGCGCCCCCCGGCGTATGCCCCCAATGATTGATTGATATATTTAGTATAGAGAAAGTTAGGACAGGAAGGTGTGTTCAAATAAGTGCCTTATATATTATATATATATAATATATATATATATATATATATATATATATATATATATAATATATATATATATATATATATATATATATATATATATATATATATAAGGCACTTATTTGAACACACCTTCCTGTCCTAACTTTCTCCATGTACCCATTTCCCGACCAACTCCCTGATGCATTTCAAGAATCTAACTTTAAAAATCTATTTCTCGTCAATGTACGTATATACTGTAGATGCCAGTGGGTTGTTTTTGGCATACCCTTAAACCCTAGTAATGCCCAGGGGCGTAGTTAGGCCTGGGCATTGGGGGCTGTAGCCCCGAATATTTTATGAATAGCCCCTGATCTCAAATACCTTTTTTTTTTTCTTTTTTTTTCACACAAATAAGATAAGCTCTGGCTGGGGCCAACATAAAATTATAGTAAAAAACAAGATATTTGGTTAGATGTTACTTAGCGTATATGATGATAACATCCTTTTTATGAGCAGGACTTGAGAGAGGTGGAGAGAACAGGAGGAGAGAACAGAGGAGATGAGGAGTGCAAGGCAGAGCTGGGCACTAAATACATTGAAAGTATTTAAATACTAAATACTAAATACATGGGAGAAATGTATTTAAATACTAAATACTAAATACATTTTACAAATGTATTTAAATACTAAATACTAAATACATCAATTGTATTTAAATACATTTGTAAATATATTTTAAATACACACAAATTTTAACATGTCCGAAAAAAATGGATTTCCTGAGGGTTTCCTTAGATTTTGGGTTTCCTTAGAAATTTCTTTCTCAGGCCTAATGTTCCTTAAAATAAGGAAATATCCTTGAAAGTGGAAACACTGGTTCACTGTAACATCAGGGTTGCCAGATAGTTGGGCGGGTTTATGGCCAAAATAACTGATGAAAAAGTATTTACATTTTTATATTATGAGTATCTAAATACATTGCATTTAAATACTCATAAAAGTATTCAAATACTGTATTTAAATACATGACAACCAATGTATTTATAAATACATTTCTAAATACACAAATGTATTTAAATACAAACGTATTTAAATACTGCCCAGCTCTGAGTGCATGAGAGGAGACACCAAAACAAATTTTGGAAGTCTTTTTTTCGAAGTGCATTTTTTCGAAGTGCATTTTCTTTTCGAAGTGACATTTTTTTCGAAGTGCATTTTTTTCGAAATGCATTTTTTTCGAAGTGCATTTTTTTCGAAGTGCATTTTTTTCGAAGTGCATTTTTTCGAAGTGCATTTTTTTCGAAGTGCATTTTTTTCGAAGTGCATTTTTTTCGAAGTGCATTTTTTCGAAATGCATTTTTTTCGAAGTGCATTTGTTCGAAGTGCATTTTTTTCGGAGTGCATTTTTTTCGAAGTGCATTTTTTCGAAATGCATTTTTTTCGAAGTGGAAAAGTGCATTTTTTCGAAATGCATTTTTTCGAAATGCATTTTTTCGAAATGCATTTTTACGAAATGCATTTTTTTCGAAGTGCATTTTTTTTAGTGCATTTTATTAGAAGTGCATTGTTGTGTGTCCTTGGCCAGTCCTTTGTGATGTAAAAAAAAAAAGTAGTTAAAAGACCGAGGTTGGTCAGATTTCAGTATTGAACAAGCATTGGGAATATACAATCTATGTGACTGCTTCATCACGCCAAAACTCTCTTTTTCTCCTACTGATGAAAATAAAAATAATAGCGAGGTTGAACCCCAACTCAGATTGTCTTCATTATATTTTAATTTCATGTTTCGAAAGTTTCCTGAGCAAATTACCGGAGCCTTTTAATAGAGCCCAGTGTCTCACATCGTATATTAATTATACTCATAAATACATTTAAAATTATCCTGTAAAAATTTTAAGATCTCTTGGCTGGGCTAAGCCCCCAATGTTTCAAGATCCTAAATACGCCCCTGGGCCGCCATGGATGGATAGATAGACCGTAGCTGATATGACGTTATTCAAGGTAGAAAAATAACGAGGCAAAAGCCATTACGGAAAATCTTAAGAACAAGGGCTCCACGGTAAGCTGACCCAAATGTTGGCTCTACGTGTTATACTTACTGTCCTTAACACATCTGTTTAGATTTTAATGAGTGCCGATCCTTACTTTACCTATATGGCCGATATTAAATTTCAGGTTCTTGAGAAAAACTAAGTCCAGTAGGGTTAGGTTAGGTTAGGTTAGGTCAGGTTAGGGCAGGTTAGGTTAGGGCAGGTTAGGTTAGTGCACAGCACGAAGGGCTCGAGGAGGGGTGCTAGGTTAGGTCTGTAGAGTTTTGTCATCTTCAGAATAAAGGCTCAACCTCCTATCTTCTTCTTCTTATAGCCAACAAGCTTGGGGACATGGTGGAAACCGGGGTTTTTGGGCGGGGGAGCACACATATAAGGGAAATATGGCCCCGATAAAGTCTATGAACTATGGAAATTTCCCTAGTTTATGGATTTTTTTGTGGGGGGCCATATTTCCCTTATGTGTGTGCTCACCCACCCAAAAACCCCGGTTTCCCACCATGTCCCCAAGCTTGTTGGCTATAAAAAGAAGAAGAAGATAGGGGGTGGAGCCCTTGTTCTTAAGATTTACCGCCATTACTTTGCAGGGAGGACTAAACAACCTCAAATCACACCTAAGCTCTCACTCCCTCCCTCCCTGCCTTTTCCACTCACAGTGGCGCCGCCAGGAAATTTTAACTGAGGTGGCCAAGGTTGGACACAGATCTAGTGTGTGATAGCCATGGCATCGTCATCAAAACGAAATGGTTGAATTTTCATATGACCTCTGAACACAGATCTGGGGTGGCCAAGGGATTTCAGGGGCGCACCCCCTAGATCCGCCACTGCCCACTCATTCCTCTCACTCTTTCTCCCACTCCCTCTCTTTCTCTCTTTACTTAACTTACGTTGCAGAAATATGAAGAATAGCAGCAAAATAAAGCGTTGTTTGGCCAAAGCTCATCCTCTTCCTCCTCCCAGCTGCCTGCACACCCGTCCTACCCTATCACCGGCTCGCTCTCGACTGTTGCTCGTACCGAATTACTCATGAAACTCAACACTGCTTCGAAACACTAAACCTTTCCCTTATTTCCTTCCCACGCCCTTACCTGTTGACCTTTGCCCAATAATTCTTGACCTGTAACGTTATCTAAGTCTTAAATGTCAGTAAAAGTGAGTTAGTAATAGGTTGATATAGTCTTGCAGTATTTTGTTTAAAGCTTATATTGATGGGATTCTTGAGTGCTTCGAACTCATTAACAGCTTCGCAGAGGATTGTGGGTAGATATCTTTTTTTCTTCTTCTATTTTGCTACGTAGCTCGTGGGTTGTTAAATAAGGACTGAATTGCTTTGTTAGCAGTGGCATAGCTAGGTATTTATCAATGGGAGGGAACCAGGGGGGGGGGGGGGGCACTAAACAAGCGGAGCTCAGGGGTCACTCTGATGCCACATAGAAGGGTATATTCTAGGATCAGATCAGTGGTGGGTATTAGAACATTATGCAGAATACGGCAGCCATGGCCAGTAGGGGGGGGGGGGCACAGGATGCTCATGCGGGGGCACGTGCCTCCCCATGCACCGCCGTAGCTACGCCACTGCCGGAGGGGGCCCGAAATACCTGAAAGCCCAGGGGTCCGGCCCTGTGTGTGTGTGTGTATTACGCCCACCTGCAGCACGTGGTCGTGGGCGTGGCGGTGCACGTTGAGCTGCGTCCAGGCGCCGTGGTCCTTGCGGTAATAGAGCGTGTAGGCGGTGACGGGCGCGCCGCCGGTGTCGCCTTGCTTCCACTGCACCTTGACGCTCCGCTCAGAGGACGAGGAGGCCAGGACCAGCGGGGCGGAGGGCGGCACTGTAGAGGGGGAGAGGGGGGTGTGAGGCGGGCAGGCGGGCAGGGAGGTTACGTAATTGCTTTATTACCTGAAGGAGGGGACTAAGGACTCACCCAGGACGATGAAGGAGGGGACTAAGGACTCACCCAGGACGATGAGGGCGTGTGTGATCTGGTCGTAGCCGTACTTGTTGGTGACGGTGCACGTGTAGTTGCCAGAGTCCTGCCGCTGCGCCTCCTGCACCACCAGGCCGCCGTCGCCCTTCACGAGGCGCCCCTCACCGTTCACCTGCCGCCCCTGGTACGTCCACACCAGCTGGGGTCTTGGCTGGCCCACGTGACCGCAGGGCAGCGTCACGTCACGCCCCCGCTCTGCCCTGATGGCGGAGGCGGAGGAGTAGATGGCCGCAGCCACAGTGTTGGTGAGGGTGACACGGCCGGTGCCGGGCGGGCCCTCCCCCACCCTGGTCGCCGCCACCACCTCCACCTCCACCAGGCTGCCCAGCACGTTATCCACCTGAAGGGAAGTAATATAACCGCGTCAGGCAGAGAAGGACAGGTATAAACACACTTATATGTTACCTATTATCTCTGTTTTGAGTGAGATGATATTTTCCAGGTCAATGCAAGCAGTTATGTGTTGGCGGTGCCCTTTGTATGCTCACCTGCACCCACGTCACGGCGCCAGACACCGTGGTGGTGCCCTCACGCCCGTGGCCGCCGCCCAGCCGCGTCTCCACCACACGCCACTTTACGGTGTAGGAGACAACGCGGCCGCCGGGTCTTGCAGGGGGCGCCCAGGACACGATGAAGGCCCCGGCGCCCGACACCACGCCGCGCACGCTGACGGGACGCCCGGGGACTGTGGGGACAAATATCGCAGCGTCACCATTAAAGTCTCCTGCCGAATCTATCTTCATGAGTTCCATACCTGCTGTCCTCACCCCCCTCCCTCCCGCCCCTCGTCGCCCACCTACCGTCCTCCTCCGTGGTGCAGAGCGTGGGCGGGGACCAAGGCCCGTCCCCCGCCCCCGTGAACGCCCGCACCCGCACGCTGTAATTGGTCGCCGCCTCGAGCCCCGTCAGCATCTCCGTCAGGGTCCTCGTCTGCGTCTTGCGCGAGGCCTCACTCCAGCCGTCCCAGCGCTCGTATTCCAGCCTGAAGGATGAATGTTATCTGGCTGCTTAAGGTTCTTGGTGATTATAAAGGAACAACAAAAGAAGGGGAGTGTAAGGGAATGTCATGACTGTGTGTGTGTGTGTGTGTGTGTGTGTGTGTGTGTGTGTGTGTGTGTGTGTGTGTGTGTGTGGTGTGTGTGTGTGTGTGTGTGTGTGTGTGTGTGTGTGTGTGTGTGTGTGTGTGTGTGTGTGTGTGTGTGTGTGTGTGTGTGTGTGTGTGTGTGTGTGTGTGTGTGTGTGTGTGTGTGTGTGTGTGTGTGTGTGTGTGTGTGTGTGTGTGTGTGTGTGTGTTGTGTGTGTGTGTGTGTGTGTGTTGTGTGTGTGTGTGTGTGTGTGTGTGTGTGTGTGTGTGTGTGTGTGTGTGTGTGTGTGTGTGGGGTGTGTGTGTGTGTGTGTGTGTGTGTGTGTGTTTTGTGTGTGTGTGTGTGTGTGTGTTGTGTGTGTGTGTGTGTGTGTGTGTGTGTGTGTGGGTGTGTGTGTGTGTGTGTTGTGTGTGTGTGTGTGTGTGTGTGTGTGTGTGTGTGTGTGTGTGTGTGGTGTGTGTGTGTGTGTGTGTGTGTGTGTGTGTGTGTGTGTGTGTGTGTGTGTGTGTGTGTGTGTGTGTGTGTGTGTGTGTGTGTGTGTGTGTGTGTGTGTGTGTGTGTGTGTGTGTGTGTGTGTGTGTGGTGTGTGTGTGTGGTGTGTGTGTGTGTGTGTGTGTGTGTGTGTGTGTGTGTGTGTGTGTGTGTGTGTGTGTGTGTGTGTGGGGTGTGTGTGTGTGTGTGTGTGTGTGTGTGTGTGTGTGTGTGTGTGTGTGTGTGTGTTGGTGTGTGTGTGGTGTGTGTGTGTGTGTGTGTGTGTTTCTGAGGACACGTAACCGCAACATAACACCTTTTATATAAAGACCCACTCTCTAAATTTAATGAGGAAACTTTAGTGACCCTCCGAATGACCACCGTGTGACTCGTGGGACCTCTGATTGGCGGGGAAAGTTACGCCATGAAAGGAACGTGTCTTGGACGAGACCTGGACGCGTCTATTGGAAACACGAATGATATCATGAGACAGAAAGACACGACAAAGAATGTTAGCACCTGATGGACTTAACCTCTTGAGACCCAGAGCGTCATTTCCACTGTAATTTGGGTACCATTAGACAATTTTTAGTGAATATAAGCAATATTTTATAGATATAACATGTTTAGTATCCTTGTCGACTAACTAATTTGATATATTCAGTTACTTTTCGTAGTTTTATGGCTCCACAACAGACAATTTTTTATAGCCAAAGGAAAGATGTGAAGTGAAGGGTTAAAACGTGATTTGAGGAGATGAAACCAAGACTGTGATGTATTGTCCTATCTTTGCTCCTTTATATCTTGGTATATTTCCTTCCCACTTTGTAATCAGGTGTTTGTTTACTATCTAACATGTACTAAAGGGTTGTTATCATTAGTGTTCATTACGGCAAAACGCCACTCAAACACAAACTAACAAATGTGTATACCATAAAACATGTCACCATTGTCGTCAAGTATTGTCTCAAGGAATAAAGATGCTAAAAAATAGACATCGTAACAAATGTCTAATAATTTTTTTTTTTATCTATATTCGTCATTCAATCTCTTCATTTTTCTTTCTTACCTTCTTTCATTCTTTTCCTTGCCACCTTATTATATTCTTTCCCTTCATTCGCCTGTCTTACCTACTTTCCTTCTTTCAACTCTTCTCATATTCGCTTTCGTCCAATCCAACCTTATACTTTTCACTTTGTAAATATTTTTTTTTTACATCACAAAGGACTGGCCAAGGGCACACCAAAAATAGGTAGCACAAAGCCTGCTTAGTTGCCAGTCCCTATAAAGAAGACAGTAAGAAAGAAAACAAAGAGGGGTGTGCCAACATATATACAATTTATAACATATATTTTACATCACAAAGGACTGGCCAAGGGCAAAAACACAAACAAGTAACAAAAAGCCCTTAGTTTAATGTCTGCATTGAATACTTGCGCCCCATAAACAGCCAAGTTTAACGGAATAAGGGAATTATAACTAAGCTGAAACAAAACAGGAAATGATAAATGGTTCAAAGCTAAATGAGATAAACGGAAACGCGATTCTCTGAGCCAGTTTATATATATATGCTTTATCAATATTTGCATTACGAGCACCTGAAATCCCCTCCTCCATCCCACCTCCCTCTCTCCCTCCCTCTTTCCCTCTCTCTCTCCTTCCATCCCTCCCTACCTTCCTCCCTCCCTCTTCCTCCCTCTCTTTCCTTTCCTCCCTCCTTCCCTCCCTCCCTCCCTCCCGAACAGGTGTCGTCGACGTCGTATCATTATTAGTTGCCAAATTCAACGCTTCACGAAATTGCTAATACGAACGCCCGCCAGCACACGCAACACACACGTATTTATATTTTTAAATACTTGCAGTCGGTGAATAAAAAATGGAGCAAAATGGAAATGAGTACACGTAATTAGGAGAGTTGCAACAGGTTTTAATGAAATGGCTCGCAAATTAAGCATTCGTCCGGACAAATACGGTTAAAGAGAATTAATCCATCTTGTGTTCTGTTAATCCTGGTTGACGAGGGCTTGCAGCCGCCGCCACAGCCCGGCATAACACAGTCCGGCATAACACAGCCCGACACAGCCCGGCATAGCACAGCTCGACACAGCCCGGCATAACATAGCCCGACACAGCCCGGCATAACACAGCCCGACACAGCCCGGCATAGCACAGCCCGGCACAACACAGCCCGGCACAGCACAGCCCGGCATAACACAGCCCGGCATAACACAGCCATCACGGCAGCTACCAGCGAACCTTACTGAGTGTTACGGCGTGATGAACGGTTACCTGCCTGGCTGCGTACCCTTCCCGCACACCTGTACCCTCATTCACCAGACTGATCTCCACACCTGAGCCTCCCGCAATGTACCCTTTCCCCTTGTCCCTCACTATCACGTGCATCATTAGTCACCCGCACACACACACACCCTGGCTGTACCCGCTCACCTGTAGCCTCGCAGCGTGCCGTGGTGGAGGCGGGAGTCTGGGGGGTCCCACGTCATCTGGACTTGGTTCCACGAGAGGCCTGAGCAGTGCAGGTTGGTGGGCGGGCCTCCGGGAGCTGCGGGGAACACAACACTCTAAGTGAGATACATATAAAGCGTCTCTCACTCCTCCCCAAGAGTCAGATTCATCACAGGGTCTGAGGGTATACTGCCGCCACTTACCGTCCTCCCTGGTGGTGACGGCTGCCGGGGGACTCAGCGGCCCGGCGCCCTCCGTGTTGAAGGCCTGCACCACCACCTGGTAGCCCGCGTGAGGCTCCAGCCCCTCCACGCTCACCGTCCACACGCCATCGTTCTCCACGCCCCCGCGGCCGCTCTCCGAGGTCTCCACCGTCGTGAAGTTGTACTGCGGGGGACTCCCGGTCCTAGGGAGAGGGAGACGTGCCGCGTGAATAAATGGTTTTACAGCTTTGTTACGGCCGCGTGTTTGTACTCTAGGCAGCCTTTAACGACAGAAAACGAGCCTGGACATTCCACACACACACACACGCACACACCACACACACACCACCCCCACCACACCACACACCCCACACCACACACACACACACACACACACACACACACACACACACACCACACACACACACACACACACACACACACACACACACACACACACGTACTCACCCGACACTACCACAACAGGCACAAACCACGTACTACCCAGTGAATCGGTGCGTGGGTAGTCCTAGGATGGTGCGGGTCGGTTGGGGGGGCGCCATGACACACGCACCTGCCGCGGCCCTATCGCCTCGGCCCGCAGGTCCCTGGGCGGGGCGCTGGGCTTCTCGGCGGAGGTGGTGAGTCGCAGCTCCTCGGAGGGCGGCGACCTTCCCAGATGGTTGGTGGCCACGACGCGCACCACATACTCAGTGGCGGGCAGCAGCGGCGACACCTCCACGCCCGCCGCCACGCCCGAGGCAGGCACCGGCACGTCGCGCGCCTCCGCCCACCCCTGCAAGGCGCGGCGGTACTGCAGCACGTAGGAGGCAGGGGGAGGCTCCGGCGCCGTCCAGGACACCCGCACGGCACGGGACCCCTCGCCCACCACCCGCAGACCCCGAGGGGCTGAAGGAGGCTCTGCAGGGGCAAGATTGGTAGGACGTTTTACAACACACTCACCGGGTCTCACCCACCCACCCACCCACACACACACACACGCGTACACCCCCCCTCCCCCCCCCCACACACACTCTCGCCCACTCACCATGCACGTTGAGCCTGATGGTGTGAGAGTTCCTGCCGTAGGTGTTGTGCGCCGTACACGTGTACACTCCCGCGTCATTCTGCACAGCCGAACTCACCTCCAGCTTGGCCAGCGTCTCGCCGCCCGTCTCCACCAACACGCTCTCCGAGTACCTGCACGACGGGGACGAGGACGATAGCGATGTAAA
>JACEEZ010019138.1:205117-210117 GCA_016584305.1 Chionoecetes opilio
CCTTCTCTCCCTTCCTCTCCTCCTTTCCTCCTCTGCTTCTCTCCCTTCCTCCTCTCATTATCTCCCTTCCTCCTCTCTCCTTTTCTCCCTTCCTCCTCTCCTTCTCTCCCTTCCTCCTCTCTCCTTTCCTCCTCTGCCTCTCTCCCTTCCTCCTCTCTCCCTTCCTCCTCTCTGCTTCTCTCCCTTCCTTCTCTCTGCCTCTCTCCCTTCCTCGTATTAATCAGGCAAAGAGCTTCTACGCCCTCAGGGAATGTCCAGATCCCGATGTCCAATGCACCGGACACTTCTAACTCCAACCAAATATTTTTTTTTTTTATGGGTGAGTTTTGCAGCGCATGGTTGATCAGTGGCGAGGGTAGACTGACATGAATCCTACTGCAAGAGGCGATCTGAGGCATAAATAGGCGCTTCCTTGGCCAATGTGTGCCCTGGGTAAGGAAGTGCAGCACAGGTGGCAGGGAGGAGGACGAGGTGGCGGATAGGGAAGGTGAGAAGGAGTGATGGAAGAGTCACGAAAGTAGTAGAGTAGAGCGGGTGGTAAAAAAAAAAAAAAGTATAGTTTTATGAGATACCTATTACACCGATAGGTCAAATACCTCAAGCTTAATATTTGTTGCCCGATTAATGTTTCCTCTAGGACTAATAGTTTCGCCTTATAATGATAAAAACAAAACGGATATATTCCACGATTGCTACCATAAGGCATTTAAAGATCCCACCGGTGGTTACCTGCGCCACGCTCTGGGCGAGTGCAAAGGGTACTGCTTTGAAAAAAAATTGAAATTAAATCAGAGATCTAGGTATTTTCGCCAAAATCGTTTGGAGAACTCCTTAGAGTTTTCATTCAAATCACGTTTTCCTTAATAACTCAAAAACTACGATAGTTACGTGTAACATTGTATAGAATAATAAAGACTAAGTAGATAAAGGCCTTCCATCTGAAATACAGGAAAAGGAAATCAGATTGTAATCAATCAAGAAATGGACATTTAAGAGAGGAGGTACGCGGTAGAGACAAGTTATAAAGGGTGAAATATGAGGTTGTAGCTTGGATGTCAGGTACGCAGGTAACAGGACGCCCTCACAGGAAGTCACGCGGAGAGAACACGACGCCGGCACAACAACAACAACAACAACAACAACAACAACAACAACAACAACAACAAAAACAACAACAACAACAGCACGAAGGCACAATGACACACTAGATTTATCACCGTTAAAAAGTCCAACATCAGCCTCACCACAAAAGTTAACACTCGCTCTAGACCCACACAACTCGAGGCCTGATACGTTCACGCCTGGGCCTCACTCCTAGCGCTCCGCTAGAGGCCAACACTACATGCTGACGTCACACTACCTTCTGTCGTCACCCTAATCTCACACTTCCTCTGTACCCCCCTCCCCCTCCCTAACCCCTAACCTAACCTACCCTAACCTCCTAACATAACCCGTCCCTTCCCATAGCCTCTACCCTAACCTCCTAACGTAACCCCTCCCTCCCCCTAACCCCTCTCTTTGATACCTTTACTCATGTGACAAGGCGGAGGAGGAGGAGGAGGAGGAGGAGGAATGTGTAGTTAGGTCCTCAGTGGCAGTCAGCGTACCTTTAAGGCGAGCTAGACAGGTGATATTCACGTCACACTCAGCATTCCTGACGCCCCTTACTGACCTCACCTGACACCTTTTACTGACCTTACCTGACGCCCTTTACTGACCTCACCTGACGCCCTTTACTGACCTCACCTGACGCTCTGCCTACATGACCTGCTGACTGAATGGCTAATTGGCTTATGACTGATTGTTTGATTAACTGATCAATTAATACTGTTGGATGTGTGATTGAATTCTTCGCTGACAAAAAAAAAATGTTGGTGATCTTAGTATTAGTAACTCCATGTTTGACTGACAACTCGAATTTCCATTAACTGACAAACGAATTGACTGACTGACTAACTAACTGGCTAATACACTGATTGAATGATAGCCAAACAAACTAGCTGAAAGATTTATTGACTGACTGACTGACTAACTGACTGAAACACTGATTGAATGACATATAATAAACAAATAAGCTGACAAATTTGTTGACTGACTGACTGACTGATTAACTGGAATATTGACTAACTGACTGGCCAGGTAGCTGATACATTGATTGACTGATTAACTGACTAACAAATTGACTGACAAATCTTCCCGAGAAATCCTTTACCTGCCTACTTAGTTAGATTGTAAGGGATTAAACGAGAAAAAATAACACTGTAACTGTCGTGGATTCTGTTACAGGCGCTTTAACCCCTTGAGGCCAGGACGTAATTTCCATTGTAATTTGGGTACCATTAGACTATTTTAGTGAGTATAAGCAATATTCTATAGCTATGACCTGTTTAGCACCCTTGTCCACTATCTAATTTGGTATATTAAGCTGCTTTTCGTAATTGTATGGCTATTAAGAGACGATTTTTTTTAGCTAAGGAAAGATCTGGGCGTGAAGGCTTAAATAAAATGAGGATCTTTAATGACTGTTTGTGATCCCCTTTAATGACTGTTTGTGATCCCCTTTAATGACTGTTTGTGATCCCCTTTTATGACTGTTTGTGATCCCCTTTAATGACTGTTTGTGATTCCCTTTATTGACTGTTTGTGACCCCTTTTAATGACTGTTTGTGATCCCCTTTATTGACTGTTTGTGACCCCCTTTAATGACTGTTTGTGATCCCCTTTAAAGACTGTTTGTGATCCCCTTTAATGACTGCTTGTGATCCCCTTTATTGACTGTTTGTGATCCCCTTTCAAGACTGTTTGTGATCCCCTTTAAAGACTGTTTGTGATCCCCTATAAAGACTGTTTGTGATCCCCTTTAATAACTGTTTGTGATCCCCTTTAAAGACTGTTTGTGATCCCCTTTATTGACTGTTTGTGACCCCTTTTAATGACTGTTTGTGATCCCCTTTATTGACTGTTTGTGATCCCCTTTTAATGACTGTTTGTGATCCCCTTTATTGACTGTTTGTGACCCCCTTTAATAACTGTTTGTGATCCCCTATAAAGACTGTTTGTGACCCCCTTTAAAGACTGTTTGTGATCCCCTATAAAGACTGTTTGTGATCCCCTTTAAAGACTGTTTGTGATCCCCTATAAAGACTGTTTGTGACCCCCTTTAAAGACTGTTTGTGATCCCCTTTAAAGACTGTTTGTGATCCCCTTTAATGACTGTTTGTGATCCCCTTTAAAGACTGTTTGTGATCCCCTATAAAGAATGTTTGTGATCCCTTTAATGACTGTTTGTAATCCCTTTATTGACTGTTTGTGATACCCTTTAATGACTTTGTGATCCCCTTTAATGACTGTTTTGATCCCTTTAATGACTGTTTGTGACCCTTTAATGACTCTTTGTGATCCCCTTTAATGACTGTTTGTGATCCCTTTAATGACTGTTTGTGATCCCCTTTAATGACTGTTTGTGATCCCCTTTAAAGACTGTTTGTGATCCCCTATAAAGAATGTTTGTGATCCCCTTTATTGACTGTTTGTGATCCCCTTTAATGACTGTTTGTGATCCCCTTTAAAGACTGTTTGTGATCCCCTTTAATGACTGTTTGTGATCCCCTTTAATGACTGTTTGTGATCCCCTTTAAAGACTGTTTGTGATCCCCTTTAAAGACTGTTTGTGATCCCCTTTAATGACTGTTTGTGATCCCCTTTTATGACTGTTTCTGATCCCTTTAATGACTGTTTGTGATCCCCTTTATGACTGTTTGTGATCCCTTTAATGACTGTTTGTGATCCCCTTTAAATGACTGTTTGTGATCCCTTTAATGACTGTTTGTGACCCCTTTAAATGACTCTTTGTGATCCCCTTTAATGACTGTTTGTGATCCCTTTAATGACTGTTTGTGATCCCCTTAAAGACTGTTTGTGATCCCCTTAAAGACTGTTTGTGATCCCCTATAAAGATGTTTGTGATCCCCTTTATGACTGTTTGTGATCCCTTTAATGACTCTTTGTGATCCCCTTTAATGACTGTTTGTGACCCCTTTAATGACTGTTTGTGATCCCCTTTTATGACTGTTTGTGATCCCTTTAATGACTGTTTGTGATCCCCTTTAATGACTGTTTGTGATCCCCTTTAAAGACTGTTTGTGATCCCCTTTAAAGACTGTTTGTGATCCCCTTTAATGACTGTTTGTGATCCCCTTTTATGACTGTTTCTGATCCTTTTAATGACTGTTTGTGATCCCCTTTTATGACTGTTTGTGATCCCTTTAATGACTGTTTGTGATCCCCTTTAAAGACTGTTTGTGAACCCTTTAATGACTGTTTGTGATCCCCTTTTATGACTGTTTGTGATCCCCTTTATTGACTGTTTGTGACCCCTTTTAATGACTGTTTGTGATCCCCTTTATTGACTGTTTGTGACCCCCTTTAATGACTGTTTGTGACCCCCTTTAAAGACTGTTTGTGTTCCCCTATAAAGACTGTTTGTGATCCCCTTTAAAGACTGTTTGTGATCCCCTATAAAGACTGTTTGTGACCCCCTTTAATGACTGTTTGTGAACCCTTTATTGACTGTTTTGTGACCTCTTTAATGACTGTTTGTATCCCCTTTTCATGACTGTTTTGTATCCCTTAAAGACTGTTTGTGATCCCCTTTAATGACTGTTTGTGACCCCTTTAATGACTGTTTGTGATCCCCTTTAATGACTGTTTGTGATCCCTTAATGACTGTTTGTGATCCCTTTAATGACTGTTTGTGATCCCCTTTAATGACTGTTTGTATCCCTTTAATCTGTTTGTGATCCCCTTTATGACTGTTTGTGATCCCTTTAATGTACTGTTTGTGATCCCCTTTAATGGCTGTTTGTGATCCCTTTAATGACTGTTTTTACCCTTTAATGACTGTTTGTAATCCCTTTAATGACTGTTTGTGATCCCCTTTAATGACTGTTTGTGATCCCTTTAATGACTGTTTAATCCTTTAATGACTGTTTGTAATCCCT
>JACEEZ010019138.1:217617-227617 GCA_016584305.1 Chionoecetes opilio
ATGAGAGAGAGAGAGAGAGAGGAAACTGAGAAAAGATAAAAAAGCGAGGAAAGAGATGAGTGAAATGGAGGAAAGTGGAGGAAAGAGAGAGGAATGACAGGGAAATTAAAGGGGAGAAGGAGAAGAGAGAGAGTAGAGAGAGAGAGAGAGAGAGATGAGGAGAGAGAGGATGAGATGATGAGAGAAGAGAGAGAGAGACGAGAGAGAGACGGAGAGAGCGAGAGAGAAGAGGAGAGAGAGAGAGAGAAGAGAGAGATGAAGGGAGGGAGAGAGGGAGAGAGAGAGAGGAGACGAGGAAGAGAGAGAGAGAGAGAGAGAGAAGAGAGGAGGGAGAACTGGGAGATGAGAGAGAGAGGGGAGAGAGAGAGAGGAGAGAAGAGAGAGGAGAGACGAGAGAGGAGAGAGAGAGCGAGGGAGGAGAGAGGGAAGAGAGAGAGAAAGGAGATGGAGAGAGAGAGGAGGAGAGAGAGAGAGAGAGAGAGAGAAGAGGAGAGAATGAGAGGAGAGACGGAGAGAGACGAGAGAGAGGAGGAGGAGAGAGAGAGAGGAGATGAGACGAGAAGAGAGAGAGAGAACGATTAGGAGAGAGAGAGGACGAGAGAGGAGAGAGAGCGAGAGAGAGGGGGGGGGGGGGGCCCGAGGCAAGCGCAGGAGGACGTGGGAGGCACGGAAGGAACACCAACTTTTACGACAAAAAGGAAGGAAGGAAGAAGAGTTTGTGCGAAAAGGAAAGAGGAGAAGGAAGAAAAAGTAAAGTAAAAATAATAATAGAAAAAATCGAGAATGAAAGCAAAAGATAAGGGGGGAGAGAGAGAGAGAGATGAGAGAGAGGAGGGTGAGAGAAGAGAGAGAGAGAGAGAGAGAGAGAGAGAGACGGAGAGAGCGAGGAGAGAGAGAGAGAGAGAGAGAGAGAGAGAGAGAGAGAGCGGGAGAGAGAGAGAGAGGAGAGAGACGAGAGAGAGAGAGAAGAGAGAGAGAGAGAGAGAGCGCAGGTGTGTTCTTGAACAGATAAAGTAGAATTAAGAAGGAGAAGAGAGAGAAAGTGAAAGGTAAGACGAGAGAGAGAGAGAGAGGAGAGAGAGAGAGAGAGAGAGAGAGAGAGAGGAGAGAGAGAGAAGGAGAGAGAGAGAGAAGAGAGAGAGAGAGAGAGAGAGAGAGAGAGAGAGAAAAAAAAAAAAGGTAGGTAGCAGGTATGTTCTTGACAGGTACATATTCCAGCCTAACCTTCCAGTTATTCATAGAAGCTACGTGTAGGAAATGTAGCTTATTTTTTCTCACATCTTTCAGAATCCAATAATCCTTCCCTTTAAAGCGAGAGCGAGTGCGGCGCTAACACAATCTTTCCTGTGAACGTTCAAGCCTGTACGAGCTCAACGCCATTCTATTATCAACGCGGGAGGTGCGTGAGAGAAGACGAAAGAAAGATACGTGGATATTGGGTACATCGCGTTAGTAAGTCTGTCATGTGTGTAAAATGCCTAGAAAAGATAAGGAAAAACGATGATGGACGGATAGATAGATAGACAGATAGATAGATAGACAGATAGACAGATAGACAGATAGACAGATAGATACAGATATATAGATAGATAGATAGATAGACAGATAGATAGATAGACAGATAGACAGATAGATACAGATATATAGATAGATAGATAGATAGACAGATAGATAGATAGACAGATAGACAGATAGATAGATAGACAGATTGATAGATAGACAGATACAGATAGATACAGATACGTAGATAGATAGATAGACAGATAGATAGACAGATAGATAGATACACAGATAGACAGATAGATAGACAGATATATAGATAGATAGATAGACAGATAGATAGATAGACAGATAGACAGATAGATAGACAGATATATAGATAGATAGCTAGATAGACAGATAGATAGATAGATAGACAGATAGATAGATAGACAGATACAGATAGATAGACAGATATATAGATAGATAGATAGATAGACAGAGAGATACAGATATATAGATAGATAGATAGATAGATAATATGTGAAAATTTGCCATATCTCATTAGTAAGTCTCTCATGTGTGTAAAATGGGTGGAAAAGACGATACGAAACGATGATAGACAGACAGATAGACAGACAGATAGACAGACAGATAGACAGACAGATAATAAGTGAAAATTCATTACATCGCGTTAGCAAGTCT
This sequence comes from Chionoecetes opilio, assembly GCA_016584305.1. Classification (NCBI taxonomy): domain Eukaryota; kingdom Metazoa; phylum Arthropoda; class Malacostraca; order Decapoda; family Majidae; genus Chionoecetes; species Chionoecetes opilio. The sequence continues at coordinate 219,802 of JACEEZ010019138.1, forward strand.
CTCATGTGTGTAAACAGGGACGAAAAGATAACAAAAAGTAATACTAAACAGATAGATAGATAACAAAAAGTAATACTAAACAGATAGATAGATAACAAAAAGTAATACTAAACAGATAGATAGATAACAAAAAGTAATACTAAACAGATAGATAGATAACAAAAAGTGATGATAAACAGATAGATAGATAACAAAAAGTAATACTAAACAGATAGATAGATAACAAAAAGTGATGATAAACAGATAGATAGATAACAAAAAGTAATACTAAACAGATAGATAGATAACAAAAAGTGATGATAAACAGATAGATAGATAACAGAGAGGGATACTAAACAGATAGATAGATAACAGAAAGGGATACTAAACAGATATATAGATAACAAAAAGGGATACTAAACAGATAGATAGATAACAAAAAGTGATGATAAACAGATAGACAGATAACACACAAAATGGGATACTAAACAGATAGATAGATAACAAAAAGTGATGATAAACAGATAGATAGATAACAAAAAGTGATGATAAACAGATAGATAGATAACAAAAAGTGATGATAAACAGATAGATAGATATAGATAGTTCATCATCCACAAATATGCAAAAATATACAAAAAAAGTGACTTATGAACCAAAATAACGGCAACCTTTAGAAATATATACATTGATAGATATTCAGGATACGTTGTGAAGGATTATGTATTCACAACGCCGCCGCAATTTGTTTTCCACTTGAGATACGAAGAGACAAACTTGCTGTGGTTTTCAAATTTCATGCAATAATCCCGAAGTCTTTTTTGCTTTGTTTTTCATATCCGTTTGTCCGCCACGACCCTCGCCGCGCCGCGCTGTGTTGCGGAACCAGGTATTTGCATAACGTCTGTATTATTACATGCCTGTTTGTATGTTTCCCTTTACGTGGTGTGTGTGTGTGTGTGTGTGTGTGTGTGGTGTGTGGTGTGTGTGTGTGTGGTGTGTGTGTGTGTTGTGTGTGTGTGGTGTTGTGTGTGCTGTGTGTGTGTGTGTGTGGTGGTGGTGTTTGTGTGTGTGTGTGTGTGTTGTGTGTGTGTGTGTGTGGTGTGTGTATGTGTGTGTGGTGTGTGTGTGTGTATGTGTGGTTAATCCTTTTTACTGTCATCTGTTATCCCAGCCTATTTCCCTATTTGCTTTCCTTCTTCTTATCCTCACTATTCATCTCTTTCTTTCCGACCTCTCTATCTCTCTCTCTCTCTCTTCTCTCTCTCTCTCTCTCTCTCTCCCTCTCTCTCTCCTCCTCTCTCTCCTCTCTCTCTCTACTCTCTCTCTCATCGTGGCCATGAACGTGACCGTAAATAACAAGATATGCAACGCTGGAATGTCAATTAACGCTGGGTAACGAGGAGGAGGAGGAGGAGGAGGAGGAGGGGAGGAGGAGGAGGAAAGGAGGAGAAGGACGGAGGAGGAGGGAGGAGGAGGAGGAGGAGGAGGAGGAGGAAGGCGGAGGGGAGGAGGAGAGAGGAGGGAGGAGGAGGAGGAGGAGGAGGAAGAGAAGAGTTGGAGGTGGAGGAGGGAGGAGGGAGGAGGAGGAGGAGGAGGAGGAGTGGAGGAGGAGGAGGAGGAGGAGGAAGGAGGAGGAGGAGAGGAGGAGGAGGAGGAGGAGGAGGAGGAGGAGGAGGAAGGAGGAGGAGGGAGGAGGAGGAGGAGGAGGAGGAGGAGGAGGAGGAGGAGGCAGGAGGAGGAGGAAAGAAGAGGGATGGCCAGGAAAGAGATAGAATTAGAAAGAGAGTGGAAACAGAAAGGTAGTGAGGGAGAAATTAGATTAGCGAGCAAGGAGAGGAAGGAGAGGAATGGATAAAGGGTGCCGGAGGGCCTTTGAGGAAGAGGAAGAAGGGAAGAGGAGGAGGAGGAGGAGGTAGGAAGAAGATAAGGCGAGGTATTTTATGTCTACTGTTACCACATAAAACCATTCATCTATTGAGCGTCTTCATAGGGAATCCCTCACACTACTTCTTCGCATCTATCTCTACGTAAATCAAGTTTTCGTATTGCATAATCAACTTCTTTTGCCTTTTACAATGATCTACATTTTATACATGGATCTTCTCTTTCTCATCCTTTGTAACATCACATTTCTTCATATGATTTCGTCCTATCCAAACTTCCTTTCGCCTTTAACATTATCTACATTTTCTACGTGGATCTTCTCAAACTTTAGTGTGACGTTAAACATCTTCTCATCACATTTTCTGGCCTGCAATCCCTGCAAGCAGTAGCTCTTTTTCCGCCACTTAGTCGCTCCCGCAGGTAATTCCTCGTCATGAGTGGCAAACCGTCCCACCTTCCTGCCTTGATCTCTCCCTCCAGCCTATCTTACATGAAACCTTCCCCCCACTCTTCCCTTCCAGTCCCTACCCTTCCCTTCCTTGATGTCTTCTCACGCCTTCCCTTTCCTCAAACCTTTCCCCTCATTGCCCTTTCCCTTTCTTCCCTTCCCTTGATGTCTTCCTCACGCCTCCCTTTCCTCAACCTTCCCTCCCTTTCCTTCCCTTACCTGCCCCCCCCTTTACCCTTTCCCTTTCCCTTCCCTTCCATTGATGTCTTCATCACGCCTCCCTTTCCTGAACCTTTCTCTCCCCTCCTTCCCTCTTCCCTCCTTCTCTCTCCTTCCCTTCAGGTTCAAAGACACGCAGCAGGAGGGATAGGGAGAGAGATTGAAGGAGAGAGAATAAATTACTTCTGGCAAAGCAGACCAAGATGCTACACATCCGGAATCTTCAAATCTCTTCAAGGCATTGATGTCATTTATACTTTAAAATTTGAACTCAACACTTCCATCTAATCATGATTTTCTTTTTAATTAACCTCCACACCCAGATTCTTTCCGGGCTATAAATAATCACACCCCAGATCTCTTTTCCTATGCTATAAAAAATACACACCAGATCTCTTTCCTTGGCTATGAAATATCACACAAGATCTCTTTCCTTGGCTTCATAAATGAATCACACCCAGATCTGCTTTCCTGGCTATTAAAAAATCCACACCAGATCTCTTTTCCTATGCTCATAAAAAATCACACCCAGATCTCTTTCCTATGCTATAAAAAAATCACACCCAGATCTCTTTCCTTGGCTATATTAAAAATCACACCCAGATCTCTTTCTGGCTATTAAAAAATCACCAACCAGATCTCTTCCTGGCTATAAAAGAAAATCACACCCAGATCTCTTTCCTGGCTATAAAAAAATCCCACCCAAGATCTCTTTCCTTGGCTATAAATAATCACACCCCAGATCTCTTTCCTTGGCTATAAATAATCACACCCAGATCTCTTCCTGGCTATAAATAATCACACCCAGATCTCTTTCCTTGGCTATAAATAATCACCACCCAGATCTCTTCCTTGGCTATAAAATAATCCACACCCAGATATCTTCCTTGGCTATAAATAATCACACCCAGATCTCTTTCCTTGGGCTATAAAAATCACACCCAGATCTCTTTCTTGGCTATAAATAATCACACCCAGGATTCTCTTCCTTGGCTAATAAATAATCACACCCGGATCTCTTTCCTGGCTATAAATAATCACACAAGATCTCTTTCCTTGGCTATAAATAATCACACCCAGACTCTTCCTTGGCTATAAAAAAATCACGCCCAGATCTCTTTCCTTTGCTATAAAAAAATCACGCCCAGATCTCTTTCCTTGCTATAAAAAATCACACCCAGATCTTTTCCTTGGCTATAAAAAATGTCTGTTGTTAGACATAAAATAACGAAAGCAACGGAATCTACCAAATATTTAGTCTACAAGGATACTTAACAGGTTAATATCATTAAATATGTTATATCACTAAAAAAATGTCTAATGGACCCGAGACTGACAATGGCGATTACGTTTCTGGGTCTCAAGGGGTTTAAGAAAGTAGATGAAGTTAAGTGCATAAAATAACACATTAGAGTAAATATAATGAAATAGAACTGAAAATGCAGTCAATACTTAATTCACCAGAGGAGATTGTGAGCGGAATGTAAAGTTTTTTAAAAAAAAAAAAATTTTTAATATAATAGAAGACCTTTTGCTTTGAGTTGTTAAAAAGTAGAGTTGAAAAAAAAAATGTAGAAGAAATAAAATACAGGTCGTAAACAAGCTCAAAAGGAGATCAAAGTAACCAAAGAATCATGAAAACAAAGAGTGCATAAAGGTAACTGGAAGAGAAAAATAGAACACGCGTTTCTAGAAAAAAAGAAAAAAAAAGAAATGGCCCATAAAAAAAAGGGAAAATAAAAGCAACAAACAAACCAAAACTAGTGAGCGAGCAAAAAAAAATAGATGACCTTCGAGAATTTACTTGCCTCTTAGTTGACCTTTAGGGAAATACGGGAAATAACAACAATACTTATACCTCTTGGAACAAAAAAAACAAAACAAAAAAGAGGAAAAAAAAATCGTCACCAGCAGATTCTGACCGAAGGGAAAAGTGATCATTGAAGTCAAGGCGTTTTTTTGGGGTTGACCTTTAAAAGTATAGAGTGACCTAGGTCCGTTTTTGGGGTTGACCTTTATGAGTTTAGAGTGACGTAGGACCTTACGGGTGTTGACCTTAAGGCTTATAGAGGACGTATGATTTCCTTTTCTTTCCCTCCTTTTCTCCCCTCTTTCTCTTTTTTCCCTTTTCTCTCTCTCTCTCTTTTCTCTCTCTTCTCTCTCTTCTCTCTCTCTCTCTCACTTCTCTTCCTTTAATCGTTCCTCTTTTCATTTACGTGGGTTAACGGGAGGAAAAAAGGAAGAAGGGAAGCTAGGGAAGAGGAGGAGGAGGAGGAGGAGGGGGAGGCAGGAGGAGGAGGAGGAAAGGGGAGGGGGGGGAGGAGAAGAGGAAGAGGAAGAGGAAAGAGGAGGAGGTGGAGGGGAGGTGGAGGTGGAGGAGGAGGAGGAGGAGGAGAGAGGAGGAGGAGGAGAGGGGGAAAGGGGAGGAGGAGGGGGAGGAGGAGGAGGAGGAGGAGGAGGAGGAAAGAAATAGGATGACAAGGAAGAGATAGAAAGAGAGTGGAAACAGAAGGTAGTGAGGGAAGAAATTAGATTAGCGAGCAAGGAGAGGAAGGAGAGGAAGGATAAAGGGTGCCGGAGGGGCCTTTGAGGAAGAGGAAGAAGGAAGAGGAGGAGGAGGAGGAGGAGGAGGAAGAAGATATAGGCGAGGTATTTTATGTATCTGTACCACATAAAACCATCATCTATTGAGCGTCTTTCATAAGGGAATCCTCAACTACTTCTTCGCATTCTATTCTTCTACGTAAATCAAGTTTTTCGTATTGTCCTATCAACTTCCTTTTGCCTTTTAAATGATCTACATTTTATACATGGATCTTCTCTTTCTCATCTTTGTCTAACATCAACATCTTCTTCATATGATTTCGTCCTATCAACTTCCTTTCGCCTTTCACATTATCTACATTTTCTACGTGGATCTTCTCAACTTTGTGTGACGTTAACATCTTCTTCATCACATTTTTCTGGCTGCTAATCCCTTCAAGTAGTAGCTCTTTTCCGCCACTTAGTCCTCCGTCAGGTAATTCCCGTCAGGAGTGGCAACCCGTCAACACCTTCCTGCCTTGATCTCTCCCTCACGCCTCTCTTACCTGAACCTTCCCCTCCACTCCTTCCCTTCCCTTCCCTTTCCTTCCTTCCCCTTTCTTTCCTTTCCCTTCCTTTCCCTTCCCTTCCCTCCCTTACCCTTCCTTTTTCCCCCTCTCCCTTTCCTTCCCTTCCCTTTTCCCCCTTTCTTTCCTTTCCCTTCCTTTCCCTTCCCTTCCCTCCCTTACCCTTCCTTTCCCTTCCCTTCCTTTCCCTTCCCTTCCCTTCCTTTCCCTTCCCTTCCCTTCCCTTCCCTTCCCTTCCCTTCCCTTCCTTTTCCTTCCCTTGATATCTTTCTCACGCCTCCCTTTCCTCAACCTTCCCCTCCCTTTCCCTTCCCTTTCCTTCCCTTCCCTTGATGTCTTCCTCACGCCTCCCTTTCCTGAACCTTCCCCTCCCCTTCCCATCCTTTCCCTTCCCTTCCTTTCCCTTCCCTTCCCTTCCCTTGATGTCTTCCTCACGCCTCCCTTTCCTGAACCTTTCTCTCCCCTCCTTCCCTCCTTCCCCTCCTTCTCTCTCCTTCCCTTCAGGTTCAAAGACACGCAGCAGGAGGGATCAGGGAGGAGAGATGAAGGAGAGAGAATAAATTACTTCTGGCAAAGGCAGACCAAGATACACACCGGACTCTTCACTATTCGGCTTTAAATACTTAAATTTACCAACCCATCTACTTCATATTTCTTTTAATAATCACACCCAGATCTCTTTCCTTGGCTATAAATAATCACACCCAGATCTCTTTCCTATGCTATAAAAAATCACACCCAGATCTCTTTCCTTGGCTATAAATAATCACACCCAGATCTCTTTCCTTGGCTATAAAAAATCACACCCAGATCTCTTTCCTATGCTATAAAAAATCACACCCAGATCTCTTTCCTATGCTATAAAAAATCACACCCAGATCTCTTTCCTTGGCTATAAAAAATCACACCCAGATCTCTTTCCTTGGCTATAAATAATCACACCCAGATCTCTTTCCTTGGCTATAAATAATCACACCCAGATCTCTTTCCTTGGCTATAAAAAATCACACCCAGATCTCTTTCCTTGGCTATAAAAAATCACACCCAGATCTCTTTCCTTGGCTATAAAAATCACACCCAGATCTCTTTCCTTGGCTATAAAAAATCACACCCAGATCTCTTTCCTTGGCTATAAATAATCACACCCAGATCTCTTTCCTTGGCTATAAATAATCACACCCAGATCTCTTTCCTTGGCTATAAAAAATCACACCCAGATCTCTTTCCTGTGCTATAAATAATCACCCCCAAAGATCTCTTTCCTTGGCATAAATAATCACACCCAGATCTCTTTCCTTGGCTATAAATAATCACACCCAGATCTCTTTCCTTGGCTATAAAATAATCACACCCAGATCTCTTTCCTTGGCTAAAAATATCAAAACCCCAGATCTTTTTCCTTGGCTATAAATAATCACACCCAGATCTCTTTCCTTGGCTATAAAAAATCACGCCCAGATCTCTTTCCTTTGCTATAAAAAATCACGCCCAGATCTCTTTCCTTGGCTATAAAAAATCACACCCAGATCTCTTTCCTTGGCTATAAAAAATGTCTGTTGTTAGCCATAAAATAACGAAAGCAACTGAATATACCAAATTATTAGTCGACAAGGATACTTAACAGGTCATATCTATAAAATATTGCTTATATTCACTAAAAAATCGTCTAATGGTACCCAACTGACAATGGAAATTACGTTCTGGGTCTCAAGGGGTTAATGAAGTAGATGAAGTTAAGTGCATAAAATAACACATAGAGTAATATAAATAAATAGAACTCGAAAATGCAGTCAATACTTAATTCACAGAGGAGGTATTGTGCGCGGAATGTAAATAATAATATAATAGAAGAACCTTTGCTTTGAGATTGTTAAAAAGTAGAGTGAAAAAATGTAGAAGAAATAAAATACAGGTCGTAAACAAGCTCAAAAGGAGATCAAAGTAACCAAAGAATCATGAAAACAAAGAGTGCATAAAGGTAACTGGAAGAGAAAAATTAAAACCCCGCCGTTTTTAGAAAAAAAAAGAAAAAAAAAGAAATGGCCCATAAAAAAAAGGGAAAATAAAAGCAACAAACAAACAAAACTAGTGAGCGAGAAAAAAAATAGATGACCTTCGAGAATTACTTGACCTTCTTAGTTGACCTTTAGGAAATAAGGGAAATAACACAATA
>JACEEZ010019138.1:232617-235117 GCA_016584305.1 Chionoecetes opilio
AAGTACTTACTTGGTGTGTCTCCCTGACCCTTCTGACTGGGAGACACACCAAGAACTTTGTAGGTTCTAGTTGGCCGAAAAGGGGTACAGGTACAAAGGGGGGACGAAGGCACACACTCCTACCCCTGAAGACTGTTACTAGGCGAGTGACGCCGTGACGCCCTGAGGCCCGAGGGCGGGAAGGCGAGTTGCCAGTTTACATTAATATTGTCATGCATATCCCACAGTGTATAAGTGAGAAGGGATAGAAAAATAAACAAAAGATATGAGTTGAAAATAGATACAGGAGGTAATGAATGTAGGCAGATAAGTAAGAATACAGGAACAATAGACAAGGATGAGGTGTTAATAGTTAAAACAAATAAAGGGAAATATGATGAACGAATAGAGGAAAACAACATTAAAATTCCGATTGTTTGATTAAGTAAATGTTTTTGTTAAGAACGGCACGAAAAATAGACAATGATAGGAGTTTTCATTGTTAAAAAGAGGTAGTTCGATTAACTCTTCACACCCAGATCTTTCTTCTGCTATATAAAATCGTCTATTGTTTGCCATAAAATTTCGTAAACTAACTTAATATACCAAATTAGCTAGTGGACAAGGATTCTGAACATGTCATATCTATAAAATATTGCTTATATTAATCAAAATCGTCTAATGGTACCCAAATTACAATGGAAATAACGTTCTGGGTCTTAAGGGGTTAATGAATACAGGAAAACGGTAAAACAAATCCGAATGTTTGATCAGAGAAACAGACGCGGTATGAAAAAAGGTGTATAAGTAAGACGGCAAGAAAATAGACAAGGGAATGAGGAGTCAACAGTAAATAGGGACAACACGATAAATGATAAGAAGGAAAATAGCAAGACCAGGTGGGAGGAAAAGCCAGGTAGACGAGAAATGGAGGAAGAGAGAGAGAGAGAGAGAGAGAGAGAGAGAGAGAGAGAGAGAGAGAGAGAGAGAGAGAGAGAGGAGAGAGAGAGAGAGAGAGAGAGAGAGAGAGAGAGAGAGAGAGAGAGAGAGAGAGAGAGAGAGAGAGAGAGAGAGAAGAGAGAGAGAGAGAGAGAGAGAGAGAGAGAAAGAGAGAGAGAGAGAGGAAAAACAAAGTAAAGCAGGGAGACATGTAACAAGGCTGATAAAGAGAGAGACGAAGGGGAAAACTAATGTCTTGAAACTGATAGCGCGGAGGAAGAAAGAGGAGGAGGAAGGAATGCTGAATCAGAATGTGCGAGAGAGAGAGAGAGAGAGAGAGAGAGAGAGAGAGAGAGAGAGAGAGAGAGAGAGAGAGAGAGAGAGAGAGAGAGAGAGAGAGAGAGATATGAGATGAGATACGGCTGAGTCAGGAAGAAGTGAAGGAACTGACACGAGGAAGGTAACGAGATAATTGAGGAAAATTGTGTCTATCTATCTATCTGTCTGTCTGTCTGTCTGTCTGTCTGTCTGTCTGTATGTCTGTCCATCTATCTATCTATCTATCTATCTATCTAGCTAGCTAGCTATCCATCCATCCTTTCCATCCATCCATCCATCCATCTATCTAATTAGCTAACTAACTAACTAACTAGCTAACTAACCAACTAACTAACTAACTAACTAACCAACTAACTAACCAACTAATTAACTAACTAGCTAGCCAACTAACTAACCAACTAACCAACTAACTAACTAACTAACTAGCTAGCCAACTAACTAACCAACTAACTAACTAACTAACTAACTAACTAACTAACTAGATACCTAACTAACTAACGAACTAACTAACTAGCTAGCTAAATAACTAACTAACTAACGAACTAACTAACTAACTAACTAGCTAGCTAAATAACTAACTAACCAACTAACTAACCAATAATTAACTAACTAGCTAGCCAACTAACTAACCAACTAACCAACTAACTAACTAACTAACTAGCTAGCCAACTAACTAACCAACTAACTAACTAAGTAACTAACTAACTAGATACCTAACTAACTAACTAACTAACTAGCTAGCTAAATAACTAACTAACTAACGAACTAACTAACTAACTAGCTAGCTAAATAACTAACTAATTAACTAAATAACCAACTAACTAAATAACAAACTAACTCTCTAACTAAGTAACTAAATATCAAACTAAGTAACTAACTAACTAGATAATTAACTAACTAACTAACTAGATAACTAAGTAAGTAACTAACTAACTAGATAACTAATTAACTAACTAACTAGATAACTAATTAACTAACTAACTAACTAGATAACTAACTAAATAACTCATTGTCTGTCTGTCTGTCTGTCTGTCTGTCTGTCTGTCTGTCTATCTATCTATCCATGTCAGTACCTCCCAGCAGTAGTTGTGCCGCGTGTTGTGCCGCCTGTGAGCCCTTCATGGCCTGGCACTGGTACATGCCGGGGTCATCGTGGGTCACGCCAGACACGATCAGCTGCCGCCCCGACCCCACCACGCGCCCGCTGCCCATCACTGGCGACCCGTTGTAGTACCTGGAGGAG
>JACEEZ010019138.1:237617-250117 GCA_016584305.1 Chionoecetes opilio
AAAGGAGTGGAAGGAGGAGGATTAACGAAAAAAGGAGTGAAAAGAGGAGGATTAACGAAAAAAAGGAGTGGACAGAGGAGGATTAACGAAAAACGGAGTGGAAGGAGGAGGATTAACGAAAAAAAGGAGTGGAAGGAGGAGGATTAACGAAAAAAAGGAGTGAAAAGAGGAGGATTAACGAAAAACGGAGTGAAAGGAGGAGGATTAACGAAAAAAAGGAGTGGCAGGAGGAGGATTAACGAAAAAAAGGAGTGAAAAGAGGAGGATTAACGAAAAACGGGAGTGGAAGGAGGAGGATTAACGAAAAAAGGAGTGGAAGGAGGAGGATTAACGAAAAAAAGAAGTGGAAGGAGGAGGATTAACGAAAAAAAGGAGTGGATGGAGGAGGATTAACGAAAAAAAAGGAGTGGAAGGAGGAGGATTAACGAAAAAAAAGGAGTGAAAAGAGGAGGATTAACGAAAAAAAGGAGTGGAAGGAGGAGGATTAACGAAAAAAAAGGAGTGGAAGGAGTAGGATTAACGAAAAAAAAGGAGTGGAAGGAGGAGGATTAACGAAAAAAAGGAGTGGAAGGAGGAGGATTAACGAAAAAAAAAAGGAGTGAAAAGAGGAGGATTAACGAAAAAAAGGAGTGAAAAGAGGAGGATTAACGAAAAAAAAGGAGTGGACGGAGGAGGATTAACGAAAAAAAGGAGTGGAAGGAGGAGGATTAACGAAAAAAAAGGAGTGGAAGGAGGAGGATTAACGAAAAAAAAGGAGTGAAAAGAGGAGGATTAACGAAAAAAAGGAGTGGAAGGAGGAGGATTAACGAAAAAAAGGAGTGGAAGGAGGAGGATTAACGAAAAAAAAGGAGTGGAAGGAGGAGGATTAACGAAAAAAAAGGAGTGGAAGGAGGAGGATTAACGAAAAAAACGGAGTGAAAAGAGGAGGATTAACGAAAAAAAAGGAGTGGAAGGAGGAGGATTAACGAAAAAAAGGAGTGGAAGGAGGAGGATTAACGAAAAAAAGGAGTGGAAGGAGGAGGATTAACAAAAAAAAGGAGTGGAAGGAAGAGGATTAACGAAAAAAAGGAGTGGAAGGAGGAGGATTAACGAAAAAAAGGAGTAGAAGGAGGAGGATTAACGAAAAAAAGGAGTGGAAGGAAGAGGATTAACGAAAAAAAGGAGTGGAAGGAGGAGGATTAACGAAAAAAAAGGAGTAGAAGGAGGAGGATTAACGAAAAAAAAGGAGTGGAAGGAGGAGGATTAACGAAAAAAAAGGAGTGGAAGGAGGAGGATTAACGAAAAAAAAGAGTGGAAGGAGGAGGATTCACGAAAAAGAGTGGAAGGAGGAGGATTCACGAAAAAAGGAGTGGAAGGAGGAGGATTAACGAAAAAAAAGGAGTGGAAGGAGGAGGATTCACGAAAAAAGGAGTGGAAGGAGGAGGATTAACGAAAAAAAGGAGTGGAAGGAAAAGGATTCACGAAAAAAGGAGTGGAAGGAGGAGGATTCACGAAAAAAAGGAGGTGAAAGGAGGAGGATTAACGAAAAAAAGGAGTGGAAGGAGGATTAACGAAAAAACGGAGTGGAAGGAGGAGGATTAACGAAAAAAAGGAGTGAAAAGAGGAGGATTAACGAAAAAAAGGAGTGAAAAGAGGAGGATTAACGAAAAAAAGGAGTGGAAGGAAGAGGATTAACGAAAAAAAGGAGTGGAAGGAGGAGGATTAACGAAAAAAAGGAGTGGAAGGAGTAGGATTAACGAAAAAAGGAGTGGAAGGAGGAGGATTAACGAAAAAAGGAGTGGAAGGAGTAGAATTAACGAAAAAAAGGAGTGGAAGGAGGAGGATTAACGAAAAAAAGGAGTGGAAGGAGTAGAATTAACGAAAAAAAAGGAGTGGAAGGAGGAGGATTAACGAAAAAAAAGAGTGGAAGGAGGAGGATTAACGAAAAAAAAGAGTGGAAGGAGGAGGATTAACGAAAAAAAGGAGTGGAAGGAGGACGAGAAAGGAGGAGACGGGAAAAAAGGGAAAGGAGGTGAAAGGAGAGGAAAGGAGGGGAAATGAGGGAAAAGGAGGGAAAATGAGGGAAAAGGAGGGGAAATGAGGGAAAAGGAGGGAAAGAAAGGGCAACATGGAACCCCAATATTAAGGAAATTAAGTAGGAGGAGGAAAATTTGGGTACGAAAAAGAGCTAGAAAAGAGGATTATTATCATTCTCAGAGGAAAAGCGTTGGAAGGGTAGACAGAAGTGAGACGTAGAGGCATTAAAGAGAAAGCGGGGAAGAGGCAAGGAACGATAGGATAGGAGGAAACACTAATACAAACAGTAAAGGAAAGGAGGATACAAGAGGAAGTAAAAATGAAGGATAGACAGAAAAAAGAGGAGAGAGAGGATGAAAGAGAAGGAGGAAGAGAGAAGAAGAGATAGAGAAACACAGAGAAGGAGAGAGATGAGCGAGAGAGGGAGAGAGAGAGAAGAGAGAGAGAGAGAGAGAGAAAGGAGAGAGGAGAGAGAGAGAGAGAGAGAGAGAGAGAGAGAGAGAGAGAGGAGAGGAGCGAGGAGCAGAGAGAGAGAGAGGAGAGAGGAGAGAGAGAGAGAGAGAGAGAGGAGAGAGAAGAGAGCGAGAGAGAGAGAGAGAGAGAGAGAGAGAGAGAGAGAGAAGAGAGAGAGAGAGAGAGAGAGAGAGAGAGAGGAGAGAGAGAGAGAGAAAAGAGAGGGGAGAGAGAGACGAGAGAGGGGGAAGGAGGAGAGAGAGAGAGAGAGGAGAAGAGAGAGAGAGAGAGAGAGAGAGACGAGAGAGAGAGAGAGAGAGAGAGAGAGAAGAGTATAGCAACAGAATAGAAAAAAATCAAGAAATCAAGGAATAGGAAAGTATGGATAAAGGAAGAAGGGCGGGAAGAGAACGAGGAAGAAGAGAACAAGGAAGAAGAGGATGAAAAAACCTCCTCTCCCTTTCTCCACTCCCTTGCACTAATTCTTAGCCTCATTTACCCTTACTACCTCTGTCCTGTATCTCCAGTTACTATAATCCTTTACTTAGTTAGTAGTTCAGTTTAGTTATAGTATGTTAGTTAGTTAGTTAGTTATAGTTAGTTAGTTAGTTAGTTAGTTAGTTAGTTAGTTAGTTAGTTAGTTAGTTAGTTAGTTAGTTAGTTAGTTAGTTAGTTAGTTAGTTAGTTAGTTAGTTAGTTAGTTAGTTAGTTAGTTAGTTAGTTAGTTAGTTAGTTAGTTAGTTAGTTAGTTAGTTAGTTAGTTAGTTAGTTAGTTAGTTAGTTAGTTAGTTAGTTAGTTTGCTAGTTAGTTAGTTAGTAGTTCGTTAGTTAGTAGTTAGTTAGTTAGTAGTTCGTTAGTTGCTAGTTAGTTAGTAATTATAGATAGTTATTGGTAGTAGTTAGCTAAGTTAGTAGTATTAGTTAGATAGTTAGTTAGTTAGTTAGTAGAACCTCCTCTAGTGTACTGTCCACTACCTGTAAACCTCTGTCTACACTTTGTCCTACTTACCAGGAGACTGAGGCGCAGGGCGGAAAGGAGGGAGGTAGCGGGCCAGTCGCGGTGAGGGAGCGGGGCGTGACGGTGACGGTGAGGCGCGACTCCACCACCACGTCCACGCTCACCTGACGAAGGACAGAGGGGGAAGGTGCGTGAGGTGGCTGAAGTTCTGATGCGAGTTGAGGTTTTTTGTATTGGTTGTACATGTCAATAACTGAAAGTACTACTATAGTGTACTATAGTTACTATATCCACCACCTTTAAAGCTTTACGTCCGTACCACCACCACGCCCACCACACCACCACCCCACACCACCACCAGCTCACACACACCATCCCACACCACCACCACCACCACCACCCACCACTACCACCACACGCCCACCACGACCACCACACCACGACACCCACCACCACACACGACCACCACCACCACCACACCACGACCACCACCACCACCACCACCACCACCACCACACCACCACCACACCACACCACGACACACCACACACCACCCCCACCACCAACCACCACTACACCACCTACTACCACCACCACCACCACCACTACCACCACCACGCCCACATACCTGGTCAATACCGAGGGAGTTGTTAGCCGTGCAGGTGTAGCTGTGGGCGTCTGCAGCATGGGCGGCCTCGATCACCAGCACAGCAGAGCCTGGCGTGGGCGGCGAGGAGCGTCTGTCACTTAGTCCAACGCCCATGCTTCCAGGATACGACCCCCACCTGATGGAGAACAAAATTTACATCATTAATATATAACAAGGTACCAGGATACGACCTCCACCTGACGGAGGACAAAATTATAACATTAATTAGTATACAAGAAGGTACTCCCCCCCCCCTTCCCCCACCACCGCATATGTCCTACCAGTTGTGACGGTACAGAAGATACGCCGTGATGGTTGGTCCAGCGCGGCGCAGAACTCGGTGATGTAAACAAACAGACGACGCGGGCTGTTACTCGGACCAAATATCACGCTCTAGGGCGGTATTTTAGGTTATTTTATGTTAGATAAATTAGGTTTGGTAGGTTAGGTAAGGTAAGGTTAGATTAGATTCTTAAAATCATAAAATTCTACGCATGCGCTGGAGCAACCGTCACGGCGGATCTTTTGTACCGTCACACTGGAAATTTTATGTATTATACTCAACTATGTACTTAATTATTTTTATAGGTATGAAAATAAGTGCATCTCCTTCTGCACCTCCTTCATCACCATCACACGGACACGTCGTAACTGGCGCCCCAAACCGTGCTGGCCTAAGGGCGCCGCGTCAGCTACTTCCACCTAATTAATCCCTCGAGAATTCTGAAAGACTCACGAATTTTCCGGAGAGAATTTAGGGATGGTGTTACTGGTTCTCTTTCTTCGCGATTGCAGTTGTCACTACTACTACTACTACTACTACTTGTACTACTACTACTACTACTACTTGTACTATTACTACTACTACTATACTACTACTACTACTACTACTACCACTACTACTACTACTATGCTACCACTACCACTACCACTACCACTACTACTATTACTACTACCACTACTACTACTACTATACTACCACTACCACTACCACTACCACTACTACTACTACTACTACCACTAACACTACTACTACTACTACTACTAGTTCACTCAGACACATCCTTTCATCCCTTATATCTTATACCAACACATCCGGACACACAGCAGGCGTGACCCTAATCCTGAAACACGCCACATATTCCTTAGCATCTTTACTGCGGAAATATTTACATAAAAGGAAACGCATCTTTTTATCTTCTCGCAACACACACACACACGTACTCTCTCTCTCTCTCTCTCTCTCTCTCTCTCTCTCTCTCTCTCTCTCTCTCTCTCTCTCTCTCTCTCTCTCTCTCTCTCTCTCTCTCTCTCTCATTCATTCGCCACCGTCACCACATTTAACCCTTCCCTACTTTTTATGATTCTCGTCCATAACGCACCAGAAACTCTTTACGACAGCGCTATTTTTCTTAGTGTTTTGATGTGCATGACGGAGGAGACAGCAATGGGTGGCCGCGGCGCCCAGAAATGAGGCCTTTGTAAAGTTTGCGAAGTCTGAGCCACATTGAGACACCCCCCTTCCTACCCCTCCCCCTCACCCCCCTTCCTTTCCCTCACCCCCCTTTCCTTTCTCTCACCCCCTTCATTCCCCTTCCCCTCTCCCACATCTACCCCCCTCTCTTCCCCTCTCCCACCATCCCTCCTTCCCCTCTCCCACCATCCCTCCTTCCCTTCTCCCACCATCTATCCCCCTCTCTTCCCCTCTCCTACCATCCACCCCTTTCCCTCCCTTCCCCTCCCCGTCCCACCATCCACCCCCTTTCCTTCCCAGCCTTCCCCTCTCTTCCCTCCCTCCCTCTCCCCTTCACCAGTCTGAAAGATCGTCGCTGGAAACTTGAGCCCCGAGCTATATTTTCTCACTAAAGTTGGCACGCTTCACTTCCTAGGCGAGTTACTCTTCCCGCCGGTGCCTGTAAGTCTGTGAGCGAGAGGAAGAGGAGGAGGAGGAGGAGGAGGAGGAGGAGGAGGAGGAGGAGGAGGAGGAGGAGGAGGAGGAGGAGGAGGAGGAGGAGGAGGAGGAGGAGGAGGAGGAGGAGAGAGAGGAGGAGGGAGGAGGAGGAGGAGGGGAGGAGCAGGAGGAGGAGGAGATGGAGGAGGAGGAGGAAGAAGGGTGGGTAGGAAGGTAGGAGAGGAGAAAGGGTGGGGAGGAGGGAGGAGGAGAGAAGGGGAGGAGGAGAGAGATGGAAAGGGCCGGGTAGGATGGAAGGAAGGAGGAGGAGGAAGGGTGTAGGAGTAGAGAGAAGGAAGAGGAGGAATGGGAGGAGGAAAGGAAGGAAGAAGGAAGTAGCCGGGAGAAGAGATGAGGCATGAAAGGGAAGGAGAAGGAAGGAGGAGGAAAGGAAAGAGAGGAGGAGGGGTTTCGTAGGAGAGTAGAAGAGGAAGGAGAAGGAGGAAAGAGGAAAAGAAGGAGAGGTTTCTTGGAAGGAGAGGGTATCTGAAGGCAATGAAGGAAGGAGAAGGAAGGAAGAAGGAAGGAAGAAGGAAGGAAGGAAGGAAAGAAGGAGGGATGGAGGGGCTTTCGATAGGAGGAGTTGGAAGGAAGGAAGAAGTGAAGAGGAAAGAAGGAGAGGTTTCTTGGAAGGAAAGTATCTGAAGGCAATGAAGGAATAAATGAAGGAAGGAAAAGCAAGAAGGAGTGAGAGAGCGAACGTCCGGTAGCCAGTAAGTGAACCCGAATGTGTTAACTTGCAAGAAAGTTTCCAGTGGCGGCCCATCAGGACGTGTTCAGTATCCCTGCGGCCTTCCTTTACTGAGTGCAGCCTCCAGGTCACCAATCAGGACTCACAACACCATGAAAGGCCCAGAAAAAATAGTATAGCGCAAGGAAAGAGAGGAAAATAAAGGAAACTCTCATCATAACTAGAGGCCCCACTGGAAAAACATTACTATAAAAACCATAGCTATCTCTTGAGTATGGATTTTCCCATCTAAACCCGTGTAATGACCTTTGTAAGTTCCTCTATGAGCCAAGAAATACAACAACCGGGAACAAAAGTCATCGTAAGAAAGAGTTTAAGTAACTTTAAAAGGCGGGGAGAACCTCATATAGGGAGCAAACTGTCTTCTTTCCAGGGAGATAAAGGGAGGCTGTAAACGACCCCTTGGCAACGACACAGGGAGAAGAGGAGGAAGATAAGGAGGAAGAGGAGGAGGAAGAGGAGAAAGAAGATGAGGAGGAAGAGGAGGAAGAGGAGGAAGAAGAGGATGAGGAGGATGAGGTAGAGGAAGAGGAAGATGAGGAGAAAGAGGAGGAAGAGGAGGAAGAGGTAGAGGACGAGGAAGAGAAGATGAAAGAGGAGGAGGAAGAGGAAGATGAGGAGAAAGAGGAGGAACAGGAGGACGAGGAAGAGGAGAAGAAAGAGGAGGGTGAAGAGGAGGGTGAAGAGGAGGGTGAAGAGGAGGAGGAAGAGGAGGATGTCACCCTTTAAAAACTATTGCACCGGAAACTATAGACCTAAAACCTCTTACGAACATGAGATGCTTATGAATAATAAAAAAAACACGTGTTTGTGAAGCAAGAGCGTGGGATGACAAGGTGGAAGTGAGTCCTGGAAGAGAGAGAGAGAGAGAGAGAGAGAGAGAGAGAGAGAAAGAGAGAGAGAAGAGAGAGATGAGGAAAGAGAATGGAAAGAGGAAGGACGCGGAGAGAGAGAAGGAGGGGGCGAAAGGCGACGAAGATGAGAGAAGATGAGAGGAAGCAGGAGAGCGAGAAAGAGAGCTGAGAGATGAGGAGGAGTGAGAGAGGGGTAGGAGGGAGAAGAGAGTGTAGGAGATGAGGCGAGGATGTGGTCGCTGTTGAGAGAGGGAGACTGAGTGGACGGGAGGGGAGGTAACTAAAATTGAGGAGAATGTGTGATACGAATGATAAAGAAATAAGTGTTTGTGTAAGGAGTGAGATGGATGTGAAGAGGGTGTGAGTCTGGAGGAGTAGGAGAGGTGAGGTGTGGGACGTAGTGGCTGTGTGAGCGGGGACTGAGGATGATGGTGAAGCGGTGTGGCGAGTGGTGTGTGAGGTGGATGGACATAAAAGTATGGTGGCGTGAGAATGTGGGACTGAGGTGTTAGGGTGGGATATGATGTGGTGGAGTGTGTGGGATGTAGTGGTGTTGAGTGTGTGTGGTATGTAGGGTGTGTGAGTGTGTGTGGATACTGTATGTGGTGTGTGAGTGTGTGTGATACTGTATGTGGTGTGTGAGTGTGTGTGCGTACTGTATGTGGTGTGTGAGTGTGTGTGGTACTGTATGTGGTGTGTGAGTGTGAGTGGTACTGTATGTGGTGTGTGAGTGTGTGTGGTACTGTGGGTGTGTGAGTGTGTGTGGTACTGTTGTGGTGTGTGAGTGTGTGTGGTATGTGGCGTGTGTGTGTGTGTGTGATACTGTATGTGGTGTGTGAGTGTGTGTGGTACTGTATGTGGTGTGTGAGTGTGTGTGGTACTGTATTGTGGTGTGTGAGTGTGTGTGGTACTGTATGTGGGTGTGTGAGTGTGTGTGGTACTGTATGTGGTGTGTGAGTGGTGTGGTACTGTTGTGGTGTGTGAGTGTGTGTGGTACTGTATGTGGTGTGTGAGTGTGTGTGGTACTGTATGTGGTGTGTGAGTGTGTGTGGTACTGTATGTGGTGTGTGAGTGTGTGTGGTACTGTATGTGGTGTGTGAGTGTGTGTGTGGTACTGTATGTGGTGTGTGAGTGTGTTGTGGTACTGTATGTGGTGTGTGGGAGTGTGTGTGGTACTGTATGTGTGGTGTGTGAGTGTGTGTGGTATGTGGTGTGTGTGAGTGTGTGTGGTACTGTATGTGGTGTGTGAGTGTGTGTGGTACTGTATGTGGTGTGTGAGGTGTGTGTGGTACTGTATGTGGTGTGTGAGTGTGTGTGGTACTGTATGTGGTGTGTGATGTGTGTGGTATGTGGTGTGTGAGTGTGTGTGTACTGTATGTGGTGTGTGAGTGTGTGTGGTACTGTATGTGGTGTGTGAGTGTGTGTGGTACTGTATGTGGTGTGTGAGTGTGTGTGGTACTGTATGTGGTGTGTGGTGTGTGTGGTACTGTATGTGTGTGTGTGAGTGTGTGTGGTACTGTATGTGGTGTGTGAGTGTGTGTGGTACTGTATGTGGTGTGTGTGAGTGTGTGTGGTACTGTATGTGGGTGTGAGTGTGTGTGGTACTGTATGTGGTAGTGTGAGTGTGTGTGGTACTGTATGTGGTGTGTGAGTGTGTGTGGTACTGTATGTGGTGTGTGAGTGTGTGTGGTACTGTATGTGGTGTGTGAGTGTGTGTGGTACTGTATGTGGTGTGTGAGTGTGTGTGGTACTGTATGTGGTGTGTGAGTGTGTGTGGTACTGTATGTGGTGTGAGTGTGTGTGGTACTGTATGGTGTGTGAGTGTGTGTGGTACTGTATGTGGTGTGTGAGTGTGTGGTACTGTATGGTGGTGTGAGTGTGTGTGTGGTATGTGGCGTGTGAGTGTGTGTGGTACTGTATGTGGTGTGTGAGTGGGTGTGGTATGTGCGTGTGAGTGTGTGTGGTACTGTATGTGGTGTGTGAGTGTGTGTGGTACTGTTGTGGTGTGTGAGTGTGTGTGGTACTGTATGTGTGGTTGTGGCGTGTGTGGTGTATGTGGTGTGTGAGTGGTGTGGTATGTGTGTATGTGAGTGTGTGTGGTACTGTATGGGTGTTGGGTGTGTGTGGTACTTATGTGGTGTGTGAGTGTGTGTGGTATGTGGTGTGAGTGTGTGTGGTATGTGGGTGTGAGTGTGTGTGGTACTGTATGTGGTGTTGAGTGTGTGTGGTGATGTGGTGTCTGAGTGTGTGTGGTACTGTATGTGGTGTGTGAGTGTGTGTGGTATGGTGGTGTCTGAGTGTGTGTGGTACTGTATGTGGTGTGTGATGTGGGTGGGTATGTGGTATGTGCTGTGTGTGGTATGTGGGTGTCAGTGTGTTGTACTGTATGTGGTGTGTGAGTGTGTGTGGTATGTGGTATGTGAGTGTGTGTGGTATGTGGGTGTCGTGTGTGTGTATGGTATGTGGTGTGTGAGTGTGTGTGGTACTGTATGTGGCGTGTGAGTGTGTGTGGTACGTATGTGGGTGTGAGTGTGTGTGGTACTGTATGTGGTGTTGTGGTAGTGTGCATGGTGACTGTATGTGGTGTGTGAGTGTGTGTGGTACTTGGTATGTGGTGTGTGATGTGGTGTGTTGGGTACTGTATGTGGCTGTGTGAGTGTGTGTGGTACTGTATGTGGTGTGTGAGTGTGTGTGGTACTGTATGTGGCTGTGTGAGTGTGTGTGGTACTGTATGTGGTGTGTGAGTGTGTGGTATGTGGGTGTGTGTGTGTTGTGGTACTGTATGTGGTGTGTGAGTGTGTGTGGTACTGTATGTGGTGTGTGAGTGTATGTGGTACTGTATGTGGTGTGTGAGTGTGTGTGGTACTGTATGTGGTGTGTGAGTGTGTGTGGTACTGTATGTGGTGTGTGAGTGTGTGTATGTATGTGGTGTGTGTGTGTGTGTGTGTGTGTGTGTGTGTGTGTGGTCTGTATGTGGTGTGTCAGTGTGTGTGGTACTGTATGTGGTGTGTGTGGTGTGTGTGGTACTGTATGTGGTGTGTGGTGTGTGTGGTGTATGTGGTGTGTGAGTGTGTGTGGTACTGTGGTGTGGTGTGTGAGTGTGTGTGTGTACTGTATGTGGTGTGTGAGTGTGTGTGGTACTGTATGTGGTGTGTGGTGTGGTGATTATGTGGTGTGTGTGTGTGTGTGTGTGTGTGTGTGTGTGGATGATGGGAGGTATAGGGATATGTGTGTTAGGTATGAGGTATGTGTTGAATAATTAGGGGAGGTGTGTGGCTATGAGGTGATGTGTAAGATGTGATATGTGGTGTTATACAGTAGTGGTGAGATGTGAGGGTGTGCGTGATGAAGAAATAATAGTTTGTGATAAATAGCAGAGGTGGTGTGCGCTGGAGTGTGACAGAAGTGATGTGTGGTGACGCGCAACATAATGGTATGCAAATGGGTGTTGGCGGCAGGTGGCGTGTGTGATAACATGTTCCATAGAGGCGTGTGATGGCGTGTGTCAGAGTACTATAGAGTGTTAGGAGGTATTTACAGAGTGGCGGTGTGTACGGTTGCGTGTTGTAAAGTGGTCTAGAACAGCGCGATGCAAAAAAGTGGCGTGCGAAAGGAGGAGGAGGAGGAGGAGGAGGAGGAGGAGGAGGAGGAGGAGGAGGAGGAGGAGGAGGAGGAGGAGGAGGAGGAGGAGGAGGAGGAGGAGGAGGAGGAGGAGGAGGAGGAGGCGGCACCAGAGGGAACAGACGCGGGCAGCCACGCAATCTATCGCAACAACAATATTATCCCGTCACTTCCCGCCCGAAAATCGCCCAATAAACTTCACATATTTCGTCGCCAGCCACTTCCTCAACAATACCAAGAGCGCTCCTCCCCGCCGCGCCGCCTCCCGCCCCTCAAACACCCTCCCGCAGTGTGCCGCCGGGAAAGCGAGCATGCCAGGGAACTACCAAAGCCGCTACCGACCAACACACTTTTTCCCTTTCCCAATAACTAGATTTTTTCACGTTCCAACGAAGTGACTGTTCGGGTAAGTGAATGACGTTTTTATTATCCTGTGTGTGTGTGTGGTGTGGTGTGGGGTGTGTGTGTGTGGTGTGTGTGTGTGTGTGTGTGTGTGTGGTGTTGTGTGTGTGTGTGTGTGTGTGTGTGGGGTGTGTGTGTGTGTGTGTGTGTGTGTGTGTGTGTGTGTGTGGTGTGTGTGGTGTGTGTGTGTGTGTGTGTGTGTGTGTGTGTGTGTGTGTGTGTGTGTGTGTGTGTGTGTGTGTGTGTGTGTGTGTGTGTGTGTGTGTGTGTGTGTGTTGTGTGTGTGTGTGTGTGTGTGTGTGTGTGTGTGTGTGTGTTGTGTGTGTGTGTGTGTGGTGTGTGTGTGTGTGTGTGTGTGTGTGTGTGTGTGGTGGTGTGGTGTGTGTTGTGTGTGTGTGTGTGTGTGTGTGTGTGTGTGTGTGTGTTGTGTGTGTGTGTGTGTGTGTGTGTGTGTGTGGTGTGTGTGTGTGTGTGTGTGTGGTGTGTTGTGTGGTGTGTGTGTGTGTGTGTGGTGTGTGTGTGTGTGTGTGTGTGTGTGTGTGTGTGTGTGTGTGTGTGGTGTTGTGTGTGTGTGTGGTTGTGTGGTGTGTGTGTGTGTGTGTGTGTGTGTGTGTGTGTGTGTGTGTGTGTTGTGTGTGTGTGTGTGTGTGTGTGTGTGTGTGTGGTGTTGTGTGGTGTGTTGTGTGTGTGTGTGTGTGTGTGTGTGTGTGTGTGTGTGTGTGTGTGTGTGTGTGTGTGTGTGTGGTGTGTGTGTGTGTGTGTGTGGTGTGTGTGTGTGTGTGTGTGTGTGTGTGGTGTGTGTGTGTTGTGTGGTGTGTGTGTGTGTGTGTGTGTGTGTGTGGTGT
>JACEEZ010019138.1:252617-257617 GCA_016584305.1 Chionoecetes opilio
CCTGAGGAGGATGCCATTTCTTGACAGCAAGGGGTTGGAAATCCTCTACAAGGCGCAGGTTCGCTCTTCCATGGAGTACGCGTGCCTTGGATGGGGCGGCGCGGCCAACAAGCACCTCGCTCTCCTTGACAAGGTACAGGGTCGCTCGGTGAGGCTCATCAGGGACAGCTGTGCCGGGCAGGAACCATGACTTCACAGCCTTCAGCACCGCCGAGACGTAGCGGGCCTCACCGTGATGTACAAGGTGCATCAGCAGCGGCTGCCTCCCCTACACACACTCCAGCAGCCCCTACGGCGGGCCCAGGTTACCACAAGGGCCGTTGCTCTAGCCCCCGCAGAGCTACTACAGCCCCGCTGCCGTACTTGGCACCACCAGCGTCATTTCGTCTGCGTCTACGTCGGCTGGTGGAAAGCTCTCCTTGCCTCGCAGCCACGCCTTGGTGGTACAACTGTTCAAGAGTTCAAGGAACTTGTGAACGCGTGGCTGCTGAGGTGAAGGCAAGATCACAATTATCTAGAGTTGGGCTTTTAGATAGGGAACACTAATTATGTCTCCTTTAGCCTGTAAATGTTAAAAAAAATTATGTAATGTGAATAGTAACTTACTCTGTATGATGTTTTTGTAACTCGGTATAAATACAAAAATAAAAAGAGAGAGAGAGAGAGAGAGAGAGAGGGAGAGAGAGAGAGAGAGAGAGGGGAGAGAGGAGAGAGAAGAGGAGAGGAGGGGAGAGAGAGAGAGAGAGGAGAGAGAGGGGAAGAGAGAGGAGAGAGAGAGAGAGGAGAGAGAGAAGAGGGGAGAGAGAGAGAGAGAGAGAGAGCGAAGAGAGAGAGAGAGAGAGAGAAAAGGAAAGAGAGAGAGAAGAAAAGAGAGGGGAAAAAGCTATATACATCAGACAGCTTTGCATTTCACCACCACCACCACCACTACTCTGACCCTGACTTTCATGGCCTGTTCCGACACTCTTAAATATTTCACGTGTGGCAAACGACGACAACACGACGACAAGTAGACCCCCAAAACGTCGACGAGATAAACGGGAAAGTAAATGAACCCCCCTGGATGTGGGTTTGGGGAGTTTATTTGTATCTGTGTTTTGTGTTTTTGGGGTGTGTGTGGGGGTGTGTGTGTGTGTGTGTGTGTGTTTGTTTTGTGTGTGTGTGTGTTGTATAGAGGCTCATTTTTTTTCAACTAACCAGAATATAAAGCTATTTTTTTTAAAAAAAAAAAAAAAAGGGGGGGGGGGGGAAAAAAAAAATGGGTGGGGGGAGGGGGAGAGGAAAAGGGGAAAAAGGACGGAAAGGGGGGGGGGGAAAAAACCCGGGGGGAAGAGAAAGAGATTTTTTAAAAACCAAAAAAAAAAAGGGAGGTAAAAAAGGGGGATTTTGGAAAAAGGGGTTTTTTGGGAAAAAGGAGGGGAGAGGGGAAACCCCCCTTTTTTTTTTTTTTTTTAAAACCCCCCCCCCCGTCGTTTTTTTTTAAAAAAGAAAATTTTTTTTTTTCCCCCCCCCCCATATATTAGGTTACCAATCTTTTTTCCCCCCCCTTCCTTTAAACCATTAAAATTTCCTTTTTTTTTCCTCTCCTTTTATAATTTAGTTTAAAAATTTTCCCCTTTTTTTTTCCCCCCTTTAACTTTTTAAAATTTTCCTTCTTTTTTCCCCCTTTTTTTTTTAAACCCACGAACCCCCCTTTTTTCCCTTTTTTTTTTTTTATTCCCCCGTTTACCCCCCTTTTTTTCCCCCTTTTCCTTTTTCCCTTCCCCCTTTTATTTCTTTTCCCCCCCCTTTCTTTTCCCTTTCCTTTCCCCTTCCCTCCTTTTTTCTCCTCTTTCCCATCTTCCTTCTTTTTTCCTTTCCCTTTCTTTCCCCCTTTTTCTTTTCCCCCCTCTTTTTTTTCCCCCTTCCCTTTCCCTTTCCTCCCCCTTATATTCCTACGTTATCACACCACCTCTTCCGTCTTCCTTCCTTCCTTCTCTCCTCCTCTTTCCCTTTACTCCTACTTTATAGAAGGAGACTGTTCAAGGTGGGATAAAATAAGCAGTGGATATAAAAATGATACTACACTGTTTTCATTTTATAGTATAGTCTAGTATTCACAGTATAGACAAGAAGAAACACGTAATAATGAAGGGAAACAGATTTAAAGAGGCAAGAAACTGAGGGGGTTTTAAAAGATGTTGATGTGGGAAAAAAAACTGATTTGGAAATATTTTTGGTAGTATTGTGAAAAAAAGATTGGATTGAAAGAAGGGAGGAATGAATAATTTTAAAAAGGGGAAAAGAGGAAAAAAGTATAAGGTTTTAGAATGGGTTTAAAGAGGAAAGAGTGAAAAAGAGAGAGAGAAGAGAGAGAAGGAGAGAGAAAGAGGGAGAGGAGAAGAGAGAGAGGAGAGAGAGAGAGAGAGAGAGAAGAGGGAGAGGAGAGAGAGAGAGAGAGAGAGAGAGAGAATTTCCCCCTCACAAAAAAAAGAAAAAAAAACCCACCAAAACCCTTACAAAATTTCAAAAACCACACACACACACACACTCCACACAACCCCACACACACACCCAAACCACACACACAACACACACACAACCCAAAATAAACCCCCCCAGGCCCAAAGGGTTTGGTGAAAGGGGGGGGGGGGGGGGGGGGGGGGGGGAAGGGGGGGGGGGGGTGGGGGGGGGGGGGGGGGGGGGGGGGGGGGGGGGGGGGGGGGGGGGGGGGGGGGGGGGGGGGGGGGGGGGGGGGGGGGGGGGGGGGGGGTGGGGGGGGGGGGGGGGGGGGGGGGGGGGGGGGGGTGGGGGGGGGGGGGGGGGGGGGGGGGGGGGGGGGGTGGGGGGGGGGGGGGGGGGTGGGGGGGGGGGGGGGGGGGGGGGGGGGGGGGGGGGGGGGGGGGTGGGGGGGGGGGGGGGGGGTGGGGGGGGGGGGGGGGGGGGGGGGGGGGGGGGGGGGTGGGGGGGGGGGGGGGGGGGGGGGGGGGGGGGGGTGGGGGGGGGGGGGGGGGGGGGGTGGGGGTGGGGGGTGGGGTGGGGGGGGGGGGGGGGGGGGGGGTGGGGGGTGGGTGGTGGGGGGGTGGGGGGGGTGGGGGGGGGTGGGTTTTGGGGGGTGGTGGTGTTTTGGGGGGGGGGTGGTTGGGGGGGGTGGGGGTGGTGGTGGGGGTGGGGGGGGGTGGGGGGGTGGGGTGGGGGTGGTTGGTGGTGGGGGGTTTTTTTGGGGTGTGGTGGGGTTTGGGGGGTTTTTGGGGGGGGGGGGTGGTGGTGGTGGGGGGGTGGTGGTGGGGGTTTGGGGGTGGTGGGGGTGGGGTTGGGGGGGTGGTGGTGGGGGTTTGGTGGTTTTGGGGGTGGGTGGGGGGGGTTGTGGGGGTGGGGGTGTGGTGGGGTGTTGGTTTGGGTTTTAAAATCCTGTACCCCCTCAAATATTTTTTTGTTTGGGCAAACATTTTCTTTTTAAACAAAAATAATGGATTTTTTTTGCTTTCGGAAAAATTTGTAAAAGTGGGCAATATAGATCTTTTTTGATTTTATAATAGAATGTTGAGAAATCTAAATACTATAGGAATGTGTCTTTTGTCTGTCTGTCTGTCTGTCTGTCTTTTCTGTCTGTCTCTGTCTTCTGTCTGTCGCTGGGCGTCTGTCTGTCTGTTTTCTTCTGTCTGTTGTCTGTCTGTCTGTCGTCTGTCTGGGCTGTCTGTTTCTGTTGTCTGTCTGTCTGTTGTCTGTCTGTCTGTCTGTCTGTTGTTGTTTTTGTTTTGTTTTGGTCTGTTGCCTTTTTTGGCTTTTTCCCCCGTTTTTTTGTTGTGTTGTCTGTTGTTTTGTTGGGTTTTTGTTTTGTTGTTGTTGTTGTTGTTGTGTTGTTGTTGTCTTTTTCCCCTCTGTTGTTTTTCTTCTTTTTTTTGTTTTTTCTTCTTTTTCTTCTTTTTTCTTCTTTGCTTCTGTCTTCCTTCTTCTTCTCGTCCCCCTTCCCCTTTCTTCTTTCTTCTTCTGTCTTTTCTTCTGTCGCCCCTTTTTTTCTTCTTTTCTTTTTTTTGTCTTTTGTTTGTTTCCCTTTTCCTTTGCTTTTCTTCGGCTTTTCGCTTTTTTCCCTTCGCGTTTCGTGGTTTTTTTTGGGGGTGGCCTTTTTTTTGTTGCGTTTGGGGGGGGGGGCCGGGGGGGGCGCGGGGGGGGGGTTGAAAGGAGAAAAAAATGAAGAAAATGAGAGAAGAAGGGGAAAGAAATATAAAAAAAAGAAATAAGTTGAAAAAAAGGAAGGGGGGGGGGGGGGGGGGGGGGGGGGGGGGGGGGGGGGGGGGGTGGGGGTGGGGGGGGTGGGGGGGGTTTTGGGGGGGGGCGGGGAAGTCAATGTGTGGAAGAATATAAAAGTGTTTTGTGTTGTATATGTGTGGTGTGTGTGTGTGTGTGGTGTGTGTGTGTGTGTTGTGTGGTGTGTGTGTGTCTGTGGTGTGTCTCGTGTTTTGGTGTTTTTGCTGTGTGCGTCTTTGTGTGGTGTGTGTGTGTGTTCCTGTGTGCTGGTGTGTCTGTGTTGTCGTGTGTGTGTGTGTGTTGTTGGGTTGTGTGGTGTTTGGGGGGGTGTGTGTTATAAAAAACGTTGCCTGATTATACGTGATTGCTTTCCGATACATTTTGCTTACTTCCTCCTTCTTTTTCTCATCTCTCTCCTCTTCCTCTCTCCTCCTCTCTCTCTCTCGCTCTTCTCTTTCTCTCTCTCTCTCTCTCTAGTCTCTCTCGTCTCTCTCTCTCACTCTCTCTCTCATCTCTCTCTCTCTCTCTCTCGTGAACCCTATCAAATAACTCGTATCCTAATTTCCATCTCCATTTAAATGCTCCATCCAAGTATTAGTATAAAGCCTTCCCTGCTTCTTCTTCAGCTCATTATAGCATTTTAAAAAAACTTCCACGCGTAAAAAACAAATAAGAAAAATAAAATGGGTAGGCACTAGGGGCACAAAATGAAACATATGTAGAAGCCAGTGTATGAGAGGAGAGAGAGGAGAGAGAGAGAGAGAGAAAAGAGA
>JACEEZ010019138.1:262617-292403 GCA_016584305.1 Chionoecetes opilio
TCTCTCTCATGCTGATGGGAATGAAGACAAAGGAAAAGTAATGGTAGGAACAACGGTGAGGCGCGCAAGGTTTTTGTGAAAGATGAATGCACTTTGGAATTGCTACCAAGGAGAAGTTTTTTTTTTTAACATCTCAAAGGACTGGCTCAGGGCAAAAAAAAGTAACGAAAAGCGTAACCCGCGCATTCCCAGTCCTAATTCTAGTGTATGAAGTGAGTGGTAGTCGTCTTTCTCACACTATTTTGGGAACACTGAGAAACACATCAAATAACTTAATAGCCATTGACGTTCAAGTAGTTACGTAATATTAACCCCTTGAGACCCAGATCTTTCCTTTGCTATATAAAATCGTTTGCTGTTAGCCATACAATTACGAAAAGTAACTGAATATATACCAAATTAGTTAGTGGAGAAGGATACTAAGCAGGTCATATCTATTAAAATATTGCTTATAGTCATTAAAATTGTCTAATGGTACCCAAATTACAATGAAAATTACGCTCTGGGCCTCAATGGTTTAAGCTTATCATTGAAAAAACCCTTGATATTATATGAGTTAATGTTTGATTAAACTACGATATCAGCCTTTCCTGCACGTTGTAACTTATCAAATAACTGAATAGCCATTGAAAATCAAGTTATTTTAGTAATTACGTAATATTTAGCTTATTAAAAACCCCACTGTAATTATGAGTAAATATTTGATTAAACCACAACTTTAGTCCTTTCCTACACATTGTGACTTATTAAATAACTGAATAGCCATTGACGATATAGTAGTTACGTAATATTCAGCTTATCATAAAGAAATATTTAAATTATATGAGTTAGTATTTTATTAAACAACAACTTCAGTTTTGTCCTTCATATTGTTGCCACGAGTGAACGATAAACATATAAACCCACCGAGTGATGTAGCAATCCAATGAAGGTTTACATATTGACAAACTTTAAATGATAAGTATGTCAGAGGGTCGCTAATTGAGTCACCACTGTCTCCCTTTAAGACATTAATTAATACGAAAGGTGATAATCATGTATGAAGCAGGTGAAACAACGGCTCTATGGCTAGGCGATGAAGGAGTTGCGAGACAGTGAGTTGCTGAGACACGATTGGTGGAAGGATTGGTGAACGATTGAACGATTTTTTTTTTTTTTTTTTTACATTAATGCCTATAGCGCCTGTAGGCAGTGACCTCCAGGGGTGGGATGGTAGGCCCTGGAGGTTTACTTGAGGGCGGTGATGGTTGGCCCTCGCCCGTGGTGGCGCAGGCCGGATTTTTATAGTGACGCCTGTAATTAGGCTGATACCGCCCCCCTTCCGATGCACTCGCAATCGAAGGTAGAGTTATTGGGCAGCATGTGAGTGTTCTTAGGCCACTCGACGGCGAAGAAAGATTTTAAGTGGATTTATGGTTCTCACTCGGGATCGAACTCGGGTCACCGCCAAGTCGGAGACGTTAACCACTCTGCTACCGCCTCCCCAATTGGATTGAATGATTGATAGGACGATTGGTTGGTGAAACGATTGGAAACGATTGATGAAATAAGCACCTCTGGACTCCCTATCATTCCTTCATTAGAGAGACATGTGGAAGAGTCTGCTTGCTTATAAAGGCGAACCAGGGTTCCCGTATTGATGACCTGTACTTAAGGTGAAGAGCAGGAGAAGAGCATGTAACACCCTCCTGAAAGACGCTGAATGGGTGAAGGATGAGGCGTAATGAGGCCCTTCAAGTTGACCAAGACAGAGTGGCAATGAGGGAGGGAACGATCGTGTGGCATTGATCTATTTATATTATACCTAAAATATCTACTTAGTATTTCATTACCACAGAGTCAAAGACATGTATGTATTAAACAAGACATGTTAAGTTAAAGACATGTATGTATTAAAGGTATTAAAGGTAGGTAACTCTGTGTTCATTACCGCCTTGAGTCTCAGAACGTCATTTTCATTGTAATTTAACTACCATTAGACGATTTTAATTAATAGAATCAATGCTTTATAGATAGGACCTGTTGAGTATCCTTGTCCACTAGTTAATTGATATATCAAGTTAGTTTCCTTTGTTTTATGGCTAACAACAGACGATTTTATAGAACAAAGGAAATATTTGGGTGCGATAGGGTTACAGTATTTACAGCACGAGTATTACTTCTGTATACGTCTTGTTTTTGCTGTTTTTATATAAGATTTGAACTAGTATTGCTTCTGTGTATCAGTGATCTATTATAGTATTTCTTAACTATACGTGTTGCATTTCCTTAACCCCTTCACGCCCAGAACGTAATTTCCATTGTAATTTGGGTGCCATTAGACGATTTTTAGTGAGTATAAGCAATGTTTTATAGATATGACCTGTTTAGTACCCTTGTCCACTAGTTAATTTGGTTTATTTAGTTACTTTTCGTAATGTTATGGCTAACAACAGACGACTTTATATAGCAAAGGAAAGATCTGGGCGTGAAGGGCTGAAGGTATTTACAGTACGAGTATCACTTCTGTTTACATCTTGCTTTTGCAGTTTATATATACGATCTGAATTAGTATTGCTTCTATGTAAGCTTGTGTTCACTCAAAACTAATTTAGTGATGGTATTACTTATGTTTAAAGTGTAATCTATATCCCCTCAAAAGTAATACAATGCCAATATTTATCTTATATAAGCCTGAGATATATTCCCCGTTAGCGGTAATGTAAAGTGTATATCACGTATGAAAGGCTTACAAACAAGAGCATTATACCTCATCCCACACAAGTTCCCGACCGACGCTTTACAACTTTAATATTTTCCACTCGCGGTTAAATTTCAATAATTAAATAAACTTGGGTATAAAAATGACGATGTATGCAAGCAGCGTGAACGTGGGCGCTCCTAACCTCGTCAAAAGCTAACATGGTCGAAACTCAGTTCAAAATTTCAGAGTCTCCTGAAACCTGAGACGCAGCGAGAGAGAAGATAAAAAAATAGAGTAAATACGTGGGCATAATCGTGTTTCATTACGTCCCCGGCTGGCGTGCGCGTCCTGCCTTAATCTACTTTGAATGCATAGTCGCCTCAGGACTCCCGCAGACTTAGTAGAGTGCGGTGGGCTTACGGCGGGAGAGAGGATGGGAATGGTTGACTGCGGTTAGAAGGACTGGCTTGAGAGGAATATTTGGACGTAGTGAAATAACTGGCTGTTGTGGAAAGACTGGCTGTTTTGGAAAGACTGGGTGTTGTGGAGTGTCTGGTTGAAGTGGAATAACTGTCTTAGAAGAATAAATGGCCATGGTGCAATGATTGACTGTTGTGATGGAATGAATGATTGTGGAATGAACAGGTGTAGTGGAATGACTGGAAGTAGTGAAATAACTGGCGGTTGTGGAAAGACTGGCTGTAGTAAAATATATGGCTGAAGTGGAATAACTGTCTGATTAACTGTCGGAATGGTTGACTGCTAGTGGAATGAAGAGGTGTAGGGGAATAACTGGGAGTGACTGGAATGGCTGGAAGGAGTGGATTTTGTTGGAAATGGTGGAATGATTGACTGTTAGTGGAATGAACAAGTGTAGTGGAATGACTGGGAGTGACTGGTGAGTGACTGGAATGGCAGAAAGGGTTGGCAGCTTGGCAGGGAGTGGAGTGTGTGGCCTCGTCTTAGCGCTGGAGCCCACTTTGCCACCTCGCCTCCGCCGCCTCCTTCCCACTCACTCGTAAATTAATAATACAGTGACGGTGGGGATCAGAAAACAGCCGGGAGGGTTTGGGAGGGACCGCGCCACTGCTTCCCTCCTCCTGCCTTCCTTCCTCCCCTTTCCTTCCTTCCTTCCTCGCTCTTCCTTCCTTCCTTCTCTCCTCCTTCTCTATTACTCCTACGTTATCTCACCGCCTCTTCTCTCTTCCTTCTTTCCTTCCTTCTTTCCTCTTCCTTCCTTCCTTCCTTCCTTCCTTCCTTCCTTCCTTCCTCTTCCTTCCTTCTTTCCTCCCTTCCTTCCTCTTCCTTCCTTCTTTCCTCCCTCTTCCTTCCATCTTTCCTCCCTCTTTCTTCCTTCCTTCCTCCCTTTTCTCCTCCTTCTCCATTTACTCCTACGTTATCACACCGCCTCTTCCTTCCTTCCTTCCTTCTTTTCTCCTCCTTCATTTACTCCTACGTTACCAGGTCTCAGGATCAACAATTTTACCCCTTCGGACACAATTTCCAGGAGGCAGCTTAACTTAACACACAAAGCACAAAACTAAAACTTGCTTAACTACAAACTCCTACTAAACTACATAATCTGAAAACTAAAAGTTTACTAACTACTAACTAACTAACAACTAATACAACTATAACTAGAAACTATGACAACGTCGCGTAAATCTGACGCTAGAACATGCCGCGTATAATGTTGGTGTTGTGTGCGTGTGCGTGGTGTGTGTGGTTTAGCGTTTCGGGCGGGCGTAAGGGTTTCTTTCTCTGTTGTGTCGAGAGGGTGGTGTGTGTGTGGTGTTGGTGGAGCGTGAGTGATGACGTGTGTGCGTGCGTAAGCGGTCTTGGTGTTGTGTAGCTTTAGAAGCGCCAGTATTTACACAGCCAGAAAGGACAGCGAGGAACCGGTAATGTTCTATCCTCATCACTGTTTGATTTCCCCCGACAAAAACAAGGAACACAACACGGAAGTTGACGAACCGTGATTAGCAGGATAAGGAAGGAAAAATGAGACATAGAAATAGAGAGAAAATTGCTGACAAAAAGAACATACGGTTTAAAATAACACACATTTAGGCCCCTGTCTGTCCGCTAAGCTCATCACGACACTCACGACTACACGCGAACACACAAACACACGCGAACACACAAACACACGCGAACACACAAACACACGCGAACACACAAACACACGCGAACACACAAACACACGCGAACACACAAACACACGCGAACACGCACGCATAAGTACATAAGAAAATTAGGAAGCTACAAGAGGCCGTGAGACCTAACCGTGGTAGTTCCTGTTACTTAACACTACCTACATCCACCTTTCATCCCCATCCATGAAATGATCTAGCCTCCTTTTAAAGCTCCCTAATGACTCCGCACTAACTACCTGTCTACTGAGTCCATTCCAATCATTCACCACCCTATTTGTGAACCAGTTTTCCCCTATTTCTTTTTCAAATCTACGCTTTTCCAGCTTGGATACGTTACGTCTTGTTCTACCCTGGTTACTTTAGCCGTAAGAACTTTTCCTACCTCTCCTTTATTCTAAATGAAAAGAAACACAATAAATGAAGAAAGTTAAGACATGACGCGGGTATTCAACGTTTTAATATACAAACATCACTATTTATAAATGTTTGTGCGTAAAAAATGAATAATAATAATAATAATAATAATAATAATAATAATAATAATAATAATATAATAATAATAATAATAACAATAATAATAAAATAATAATAATAATAATAAAAATAATAATAATAATAATAACAACACTACTACTACTACTACTACTACTACTACTACTATACTACTACTAATAATAATAATAATAATAATAATAATAATAATAATAAATAATAATAATAAGGCACGCATGGAAGGTAAAAATAATGAAGAAAGTTAAGGCATGACTCGGGTATTCAATGTTTAAATATCAATATCAATCATCATCATCATCATCATCATCATCATCATCATCATCATCATAATTCTGTAATTATTTCTGAACGTTTGTGCGTAAATAAATAATAAATAAATAATACCAATAATAATGAAAGCTATAATGATGGTGATACTTTTTATTTCTGGTTAAAGTAAGACATTAATTATTTCTGGTTTCTTTGATTCTGGTTAAAATTTAGACGGCGGCATTTAACCCCTTGAGGCCCACAACGAAATTTGCATTGTAATTTGGCTACCATTAGACGATTTTTAGTGAATATAAGCAACATTTTATAGCTATGACCTGTTTAGTATCCTTGTCCATTAGGTAATTTGGTATATTAACCCCTTCACGCCCAGATCTTTCCTTTGCTATATGAAATTGTCTGCTGTTAACCATAAAATTACGAAAAGTGACTGAATATGCTAAATTAACTAGTGGACAAGGGTACTAAACAGTTCACATCTCTAAAATATTATTACTATTAACTAAAAATCGTCTAATGGTGGCCAAATTACATTGGAAATTACGTTCTGGGCCTCAAGGGTTAAGTAGCCTTTCGTAATTTTATGGCTAACAACAGACGATTTTATATAGCAAAGGTAAGTTCTGGGCGTGAAGGGGTTAAAAAAATCCCATATACGGATTACCACAATGTATCATGCGCTAAATATATATGATTTATTTATATAGTAAAGAATGTACGCATATTATAAGGTAGCTCTCCCTAGCAATCCTGGAATACCTTGCTGTGAAATCCCCCCATCATTATTTTAAGGCACACGCGATTTCTTGCATGCAGACTATCTCGTTTTTTACTGATCGCGTGAATTTATCTTCTGTAACATCTTGCTCTTTTTTAGGTTTTGCCTCGAAATTATATGTGGCGTATTTTTTGCAACACGACAGTCATGGGTGTGTCGTGTGTGTGTGTGTGTGTGTGTGCGTGTGTGTGTGTGTGTGTGTGTGTGTGTGTGTGTGTGTGTGTGTGCGTGTGTGTGTGTGTGTGTGTGCGTGTGTGTGTGTGTGTGTGTGTGTGTGTGTGTGTGTGTTAGTCATCCTCGCACGCCATGGAAACACGTGACTGTTGTACATGCTTAACACCATTTTTTATCGCCTTTAGAACAGACAGGTAACCCCAACATATGTATTTACCTGTACCCAAAATCACCGTAAAACACACACATACAAATAATAATAAAAAAACACCGTAAAATGCAAAAAACACCATAAAACACACACACAACACACACACACACACACACACACACACACACACACACACAACACACACACACACACACACACACACACACACACACACACCACCACACCACACACACCACACAACAAAAAAAAAGTCTACCCCACTATATTCGAACATACCACTCATTTTTTTTTTTTTTACACATCACCTACAACTAGCCTAGCATGACACTCACAAGGTGCAAGGATAGCCACACGAGCACACTTAAACACAAGTACAAAAAAATGTGCCCACCCCAGTGATTCGAGTGGGATTTTTTTTTTTTTTTAATTGGCCTTAGCCGTGTAGATATAGTGGTTATGGCCCGGCTCACACTTGTGGTCCTCCGTTGCCACTGATTATAGCGCTGTGTTAGAGGTAATGGGTCAGGACATGTGGGTAGTTTCTTAGCACTCGACGATGCAGAAATATTTAAGTGGATTTATGGGTCTCACTCGGATCGAACTCGGGTTGGTGACGAACNCCCCGGGGGCAGATGTGGCCAGTTAATGAATCCCTCATTATACCTGACCTTGCCTCAGGTGCAGCAGGTAATAAAAAAATAAGTCACTAATGTGGAAACTGGGACCCACCCAGCCCCATATGATGTCCGCAGGTGCCCGCCTCTTTCCCTTGCCCTATTAATAGTCCTTGGTTTATGGAGAAAAAAAACATGAATGTGAAGGATATGTTTGTTGTGATCCATTCACAATATAGTCAGTCGTTATCGTAACTTATTAATGGCTTTAAATTCGACGTTAGCTACACTTTCGTCAGTGTGGTTGTTTTGTTTACAGTTATCAGCTGTGAGCGCCGAGCGGGCGAGCCTCGAACACTCCTGTCAGCCGTTCTGGGCGAGGACGAAAACGAGAGAGAAGCCGAAAGAAAGCCGTAAGAAGCCGGCTTCTTACGGCTTCTCTCACCAAAATTCGCCTAAGGGCAAAAACAAGAGAATGAACGCAAACAAATGACTCCCTTCTATTCTTCCTTTCTCCCACTTGTTTCCCATATCTGTCTTTTTTCTCCTTAACTCCCTCTCTCTCGTTTCCATCCCCTTCAAAATCCTACCCTACAATCCAGATACGACCATCAACAGTTCATGTAGTGGGTACAAAGAGCTTATTATAGATTGCTAAAGCGCATTTACACCGAAGAACAAATTGACCTCTCTCTCTCTCTCTCTCTCTCTCTCTCTCTTCCAAAGTTATTACACAATGTTACTTGCAATTAATTACTCTTCATTTAAGGCGTATTTTGTAGTGTCCTTCCGGAGTAAAATTAACTTATTTAAGCTCGCCCCTGCTTGCCATCACAAAATACGATTGTAGCGCTGCCAAAGCTCTTCTTGATGTTGCCGAGAGTAAAGTGTCGTACACTTCATTTCCTCTTGCAGAGGCTCAAGGAATATCGTTAAGGTTGACATATTTAAGGCACAGCAAAGAGTAGTAGCGTGATTGTCTGTATTACACATCGAATCTAATTGTTTTGAGCTCTTAGAATGACCTAGCATTGTTTTCTAACTCTATAGATGGACTTGATATTAAACTGAAATGTTTAGGGCGCTATGAAACTGTTATTTTAATATCTATTTGCTACACAGGGCCCTTTCACGATGTGCGTCGAGGATGTTTAATGCTTTCATGGACCTGTACGTATGTAGCTACGTGTACCTACATCTACGTTTCACCAATTATTTTTTGCCTAAACCTAGATGAATGCTGGTTGTGATTCATCCTCCAGTGCATCTCCCCCGTTTAACATCCATGGGGGGGTGTGGGGGGGCGGGTGTGTGATGGACGTGTGGTGGGGGGGTGGGGTGGTGGGCGGATGTATGATGGGCGTGTGGTGGGTGGGTGTGTGGTGGGGGATGGGTGATGGGCGTGTGGGGGGGGGTGTGTGGGGGGGGATGTGTGATGGGCGTGTGGTGGGTGGGTGTGTGGGGGGCGGATGGGTGATGGGCGTTTGGTGGGGGGGTTTGTGGTGGGCGGAGGGTGAGGGGCGTGTGGTGGGGGGTTTTGGTGTGGTGGGGGGTGGTGGTGGGGGGGGGTCCGGGGGGTGGTGGGTTGTGGGGCCCGGGGGTAGAGACCCCTTACCGTTTGGCGGAATCAGATGATAAATGTTCGTATCGTCCTGCGATAGGTTTTTAAAAAGGCTTTTTTTTTGGTGATAAAATATATACCAAATTTATACTTTCTATTGCAAAAGTAATTACTCATGAATATATTTAAATATTTGACTATACTATAGCAATAATACACCAGTTTTGGTGCTAAGCCAGCAAGCATCAACGAAGATTCGGACACATTGAAAAATTCGAGGGGTTGGGAAATTTTTTCCCCAGACGTCGCTGGAAAATTTTTAATATTTGTGACTTCTTACCTGTTAAGAGTCACCTACTCTAACTCCTTACTACTCCTTACCTACTATTAATTTAAAATACAGTATCCTTTGCATGTCTGCGCATGTAATGAATGTTGAATTGGATGAGAATTAAAGGAAAAGAGAAACATTTACGGGAGGATTTTTTGATAAGATTTTTCATGCGCGCGATCTGATTGGCCAGGCTCTTGAAACCACCACCCCCACCCACGACTGTAAAATTTTACAGGAAAAGAGTAAAATAAGTGTATCTGCTCAGTTTTCTATGCACGCAAAAGAGTAAAATATAAGTGGGCGGAGCTTAAATAAGTAAAATTTTACTTCCAAGGGCATGGACAAAATACGCCTTTATTTAGCAACGTTTGATATGCTGTGGGCACATTACCTGTATTTGGGGGCAGAGAAGGGGCGGCGCAGAGTAACATTTAATAGGCAAGATTGATTATAATTATTTATCCACTTTTTCTCTACATTTTTGCCTGTAAGAATATTTGTATTAGATTTGTTATCTCTCTCTCTCTCTCTCTCTCTCTCTCTCTCTCTCTCTCTCTCTCTCTCTCTCTCTCTCTCTCTCTCTCTCTCTCCATTTTCTTATGTTTGTGTAAGGGAGAAGTTTGTTATTGGCCCCCTCTTCTTCCTCCTCCTCCTCTCTTCTTCCTACTACCGTACAGGTAATCGTGAGAGAAAAGCGTTATAAATTAATAATTGCAAAACGAACGTAGAAGTGTTAGAAGAGAGACGAGGCGAGGGTGTGAAGGAGTGGAAGGAAGGGAGGGAGGGATACTTAAGTAGAGGAAAAACGAGGAGGGGTGGAAAAGGAGTGGATGGAGGAGGTGGAAGGGAGAAGGGGAGTCGAAGTGAGAGGTGGAGGACGAGGGGAGGGGAAGGAGAGGGAGGAGACGGGAAGGAGGTATACAGAGAATGCGAGGCAGGCGCGGCTGACGTCCCAAGAGAGGCAACTAATAGTACAGGAGCATTAGTAAAAATTTAACGAAAACCTAGAAAAAAATAGTAGAAAGCTGATTTTTTCAGGGGAGCTCCAGAAAACCATAAGAATGTCCACTGTGCAAAGTTCTACAAATTCAACCTGGTGGCATTTTCAGAATTGAAGATGGCCGCTATAACAATTTTCGATAAATGGTTAAAATACCAAAGTCGGCATAACTGGCAACTTATTACAGTGGACCCATGCCATGTTCATTTTGAGTTAAAATAATTAGCATAAAGTGTAATTACTAGTATATTATAATAATAGTGAGTGATAATTAGCATAAATTATAATTAATAGTATATTATAATAATAAATATGCTACTACTGGCACTTCAATGCTACTACTGGCACTGTGAGAGATGGCTACGAGCTGTGTGTTGGTCCTCATGGCTCCGGTACCAGAAACACCAACAGTTCTCTGCTTCTGAACTTTGCAAGGTCTAGAAGGTTGAGAATTGCAGGTTCTTGGTATCAGAGACCAGAGCTGCACCGCTAGACATGGTATAGTAATGCCGGAGGGGTAGCTAAGGAGATCGACCACATCCTCGTTAGTACTCGTTGGAGGATACTCCAGAACTGCAGGGTTTACCGGAGTGCTGAGTTCTTTGGAACAGATCACAGACTCGTTGTTGCTACACTTAAGCTTCATGTCAAGCCCAGAAGAATCTCAAGAGGTAACCATACTGTGATTCATCTTGAGAAACTGAAGGACTTGACATGTGCTCATGAGTATGCGGTGGCAGTCTCAAATCGGTTTGATGTGCTCGGTGCTCTCGGGGATCCTGTAGAACTGTGGGATACCTTCAAACGTGAAACTCTACAGGCTGCCAAGGAGTGTATTGGGGAGCGCCCGAGGTCAAGGCGTGGTTTTGTCTGACGGGGGACGCTGGAGAAAATCGAGGAGAGTCGCGCTGCCAGGCTGGCGGGGAAACCGGGACCAGCACAGGGCTCTGTCACGCAGGACTAGACCTCCTGAGGAGAACAAAGGGGAGGTATGTCAGGAGTCTCGCTGAGGATGTCGAGGGTCTTTTTAACGCTAATTACCTCCGACCCGCCTACCGAGCCCTGAAGAAGCTCCGTTCCAAGTCTCCTTCTCGGGCGAGTGCTATTCAAACAGCAGATGGGCGCCTCGGTCGGGCATGGTGAGGAGATGGCTCGTGGGCTGAGTACTTTGTGGGGAGTTGTTCACGGTGGACCCTCCAACTGAGCAGCCCTTTACACCACTGGGTTACAGGCAGTGGATGCTGATCCTCCCATTGACGAAACCGCACCCTCTCTTGACGAAGTCAGAGAGGCTGTAGCTAAGTGAAGGGTTGGGAAAGGCAGCTGGTGTTTGTAATATCAGTGCGGAGCTCCTCAAAGCTGGGGGTGAGGCCATGATCCGCGGGTTGCATGCTGTCCTGACTGCCGTGTGGCAATCAGGTACCATTCCTCCTGACTGGAAAAGGGGACAGGTCGTCCCTATCTGGAAAGGGAAAAGGGACCGTCAGGACTGCAAACAATTACCCGCGGTATTACACGCTCAGCGTACCAGGCAAGGTGCTTGCCCATCTATTTCGGGCACGAATTCGCAGTCATCTGGTGAAGCATCAGAGACCCCAGCATCTGGGTTCACGCCTGGTAAGTCAACAACGGACCGTATCCTAGCGCTTCGTGTCCTGGTGGAACGCCGACGTGGAGTTTCGACATGGGATGCTTGAACCTATGTTGATCCCCCAAGAAGGCGTTTTTACTCAGTGCATCGTGAGTCACTCTGAGATCTTCTGCGATTCGAGGGATTCCTGCAAGGACATTGGTTTGATAACTGGTCTGTATTCTGGGACTGAGAGTGCTGTGAAGTGTGGGGGAGGTGTATCCGCTTCTTTCCTGTGAATACAGGAGTGAGGCAAGGGTGCGTCCTTGCCCCCTCACTTTTCAACGCTTGTATGGACTGGGTATTGGACTAGGTGTAGATCAAAGTGATTGTGGAGCATCCATCGGCAACACCAAAATCACTGATCTTGTTTTTGCCGATGATGCAGAATCTTTGCTGAGTCGCTGGAGGTCCTGGTGATGGCTCTCGAGGCGCTGCACGAGGAGGCAAAGCCTTTGGGACTTGAAAGGTTCCTGGCTCAAGACCAAGGTCCAGGTGTTTGGAGACTTACTAGATGAAGCAGTACCCGTCTGTTCATGCGTGTGGCGAGGACATTGAGATCTTGGAAAGTTTTTTCATACCTTGGTTGCGCAGTCCATAATGACGGCGGGTCACGTCAAGAAGTCTTACGGCGGGATTGGCATAGCCCACGGGGTTAGGACTCGCTCAGCGGGAGTATTTGGCGTTGTCGGTACCTGTGCAGAAGAAAAAAGATCCGGATCTTCAAGTCGCTTGTGATCCCCGTTCTTACTCTATGGTTGTGAGACATGGACACTAAATAGTGACTTGAAGAGACAATCGATGCCCTTTTGGGAATAAGTGTCTCCGCAGAATCATGGGGTAAACGCTGGGATGATTACGTGTCAAATCAGCGATTGCACCGTGAGACTGAATCGAGGCCTATTACCTGCATAGTCCGTCAGCGCCCAAATTCGGCTATATGGGGGATGTGGCACGCTACCCTGAAACCGACCTTCCCATCGAGTTGTATCTGTAAGAGACAATCCGACGTGGAGGAGGCCAAGGGGGCGCCCACAAGGCTCGTGGCTGGGGCAAGTTGATGTTTCTTGTCGAGAGCTGCTTGGTATGGGAAAGGAGCCTGCATGGGAACTCGCCGCGAGGTGACCCCCCGGGGGTGGCGTCGTAGGGTGGGGGAGGCGACGCGCCCCCCCCGTCTATGCCCCAATGATTGATTGATTGATAAATAATAATAATCTTCTATAATAATATAAGCGAAAGTGTGTCTGTCTGTCTGTCTGTCTGTCTGTCTGTCTGTCTGTGTGTGTGTGTGTGTGTGTGTGGTATAGGTTCTGCCCCCCGTGGCGCAATCACCTCATATGGCACATTTTTGGAACCGGGTTGACCAGGGGAAGGTCATAAGCCCACTTATGAGATGATTCGATCAATTTTCTTTTTTTTCTTTTTTTAGCAGCCTATTAGCGATAATTGTGAAAAAAAAGTGGGTTGCGAGAATTGAGGAAACCTTGATGTAGGGTGATGGGTAATGGGTGAGTGAATGGGTGGGGTGATGGATAATGGGTGTGGGGTGATGGGTGAGTGAATGGGTGGGGGGTGATGGGTGATGGGTGAGGGAATAGGTGGGGGGTGATGAGTAATGGTAAATATAAGCGAAAGTGTGTCTGTCTGTCTGTGTGTGTGTGTGTGTGTGTGTGTCTGGTATAGGTTCCGCCCCCCGTGGCGCAATCACCTCATATGGCACATTTTGGGAACCGGGTTGACCAGGGGAAGGGTTTAAGCCCAATTATGAGATGATCCGATGACTTTTTCTTCTTTTTTTTTAGCAGCCTATTAGCGATAATTGTGGAAAAAAAGTGGGTTGCGAGAATTAGAGAGAACTGCAACTCCGAAATGCCAGTGGTCGCTGGCAGTTTTAACTCACAATTTGGTGAAAAGTGGGTCAACTTGAAAGAAAAATATGGGCTTATTCCACTGCACTTAAAACACAAAAGTATAATTTTAAGAACGATTTTCTTCTATATGTATATTGTATAGAAGCCTGATTCTGTAAAACATGTATTTAACCAAATAACCAAGTAGGTTATAGTTGAGGAGGCGAGGTAAATGTTACTCTATGATATTATACAGTCAATAACGTATGTTTAGAAGTTATCTATACCTAGGCAGTCAAGTTCCTGTTATTATTGTTGTATCAATCAGATAGAAAGCCTGGAAGTGCAATGAGTCGACGCTTTTGAAGTAGCAATGTTTGATCAATCTCCCCGCCACAATCTCCCGCCACCACTCCCCGCCGCGGCGTGTCGCCTCCACAATTATAACCTACATTGTCGCAGAAAACAAGCCGATTTCGGCATTCTTTATTCTTCGTTTTTCCAAGGCTTTGCTTATTGTATTTTGACAAGCGTTTGCCGGGACACAGCAGTACTGTCTTAGAAAACAGTGTGAACACCCCGCCCAAATTTTACATGCCACAATATACATGTAAAAAATATATTAAGCTTTGCTACTCGAGGCGAGTAATTTGCATTAAATTGCTATCTTAGAACGTTAAATCGTAATGCATGTCATGCATACACTTACTAGAAAAAACAGAAGAACGTTCTTTTTTAGTATTCAGATGCGGTGCATCAATATTTATCGCGAAATTGATTATGAAAAATATTAGTCGCGGAGGGAAAACACAGTAGACCAACCTTTGAGTTAAAACTGCCAGCGACCACTGGCATTTTTCGAGTTTCAGTTCTCTCCAATTGAGGAAACCTTGATGTAGGGTGAAAGGGTAATGGGTGAGGAATGGGTGGGGGGATGGGTAATGGGTGTGGGGTGATGGGTGAGTGGGAAAGGGTGGGGGGTGATGGGTGATGGGTGAGGGAATAGGTGGGGGGTGAGGGGTAATGGTAAATATAAGCGAAAGTGTGTCTGTCTGTCTGTGTGTGTGTGGGTGTGTGTGTGTGTGTTGTGTCTGGTATAGGTTCCGCCCCCGTGGCGCAATCACCTCATATGAAACATTTTTTGGAACGGGTTGACCAGGGGGAAAGGTTTAAGCCCAATTATGAGATGATCCGATCACTTTTTTTTTTTTTTAGCAGCCTATTAGCGATAATTGTGAAAAAAAAAATGGGTTGCGAAAAATTGAGGAAACCTTGATGTAGGGTGATGGGTAATGGGTGAGTGAATGGGTGGGGTGATGGGTAATGGGTGTGGGGTGATGGGTGAGTGAATGGGTGGGGGGTGATGGGTTGGGGGGGGGATGGGTGTGGGTGAGGGAATAGGTGGGGGGTGATGGGTAATGGGTGAGTGAATGGGTGTGTGGTGAGGGTAATGGTTGAGTGAATGGGTGGGGGGTGATGGGTAATGGGTGAGTGAATGGGTGGGGGGTGATGGGTAATGGGTGAGTGAATGGGTGGGGGTAATACATACATTTCTACATCCATGATTTCAGGAAAGTTAGAAGGGGCTATCTGGAGAGTCCGTGTTTGGTGGGCCGAAGGCCCACCAAACACAGGTGGTGGGCCGAAGGCCCACCACCAATAGCCCTCCGCAGGAGCTAGCCAAAAAGTCCGCCCGGAGGGCGGCTTTGCGGCTAGTTATAATAATAATATTCTCGTTTTTCAGGTGCTGTCATGATGGCCGAGTTTTGCAGTATTCCCACATGCGGTAAGCAGATCACATCAGATCGTGCAGAGGTCCATGATAAGGGCCTTGAGGGACTCCTACGAGCCAGCATTGAAAGAGAAGATGGTTTGCAGTCTGTATTTGAGAGGAAGAGGTCACAATTGCCAGTCCCAGTCCATGGTAAATGTCGTCGCGAATACATTCGACCATGCAGTATTACTTCTTACAAAAGGAAAAGGGAACAAGAGCCATTGGACTCTGATTGGGGCACATCTTCAAAATTACGTTCAAGAACTCGAGTTTTCAATATAAAAGAAGATTGTCTCTATTGTGCAAAGACTGTAATAGACTACAATGTAGAAACAAAGATACCCCGCAACCGTCGGGTACGGGCACATGATGCTATGACAAAAGCCACCCTTCAAAGCGTAATTGAGAAAGCTGGCGATCGCCATGATGAGTGGGGAGATGCTGTTAGACTTCGCGTATCCAATGAGTTAGATTTTATTGCTGCTGAAGTCAAGTACCACCATGACTGTCAGGCTCTCTTCTATGCTGGCAAACAATTTCCAAGCGAGAAT
The DNA here is from genome assembly GCA_016584305.1 of Chionoecetes opilio. Classification (NCBI taxonomy): domain Eukaryota; kingdom Metazoa; phylum Arthropoda; class Malacostraca; order Decapoda; family Majidae; genus Chionoecetes; species Chionoecetes opilio. The sequence goes on from JACEEZ010019138.1 coordinate 278,678, forward strand.
ACCCGTGATGGATATCAACGGGGCCGACCTGTCAATGTCACAAAACACGCGGCATTCCAGAAGTTGTGCAATTTATACGCGACAATGATGAATGTCAATATCACTTGCAGAACTTATGACTTTGATGGACGACTATTTAGATGGAGAAGAGGGCTACAACCCAAAAGGCTAGGACAGAAAATTGGAGGAATGTTTCGGGCAGGACATTGTTCGGACTTGTGATATTGGAAAACAGACCATATATACTTTGTTAGATGAAAGTAACCACATCCTTAGAAGTAATTATGAGTCCAGTAACATGACAAAAGATTCAATCATAGATATGGCAGCTGCAATCATACAAGATGATGTAAAGTCTGTAGCATATGTTAACTCTGAATACCCGACAATGACACAATTGCAAGACAGTGATACAATGGTGCCTGACTCTTTGAAACGACTACTGAGTGGTATAATCAAATCAAAATCTGACAAGAGTGTCGGCTGTGAACGCCGCCGTGCAGCACTTGCACACGGCATAATGTCTGCGTGTCGACCTCGATCATTTGTGTCTCCAATATTGCTAGCAATATCTGTTTATATCAATCGCAAGTATGAGTCTCGAGAACTAGTAGATATATTGAGTAGTATGTCATTTGCTGATGATTATAGGGAGGTTCAACGTCTATATGATGCACTGCTTACAGATGAACAATTGTATGATCTCGAAGGTGATTTTGTTAATTTTATATTTGATAATGCTGACATCAATGTTAGAACCCTCACAGGTCTTGGTACCTGGCATGTTATCTTGCGGCTGCAAGGTAGGGTGTGGAAAGTCATGTCGTTGTTACAAGGCACGGATGGAGTGTACCATAATGTGCACTGGTTGCAGTGGGTACAATTGTAAAAATTCGCATGTTCTTGATGTGCAAGGCGAAGGGAATACCACTGATTAGACATTCCTTCAACATATGGTTGGGTTATTTGTGGTTTCTAATTGGTGTTTTGTACAATATAACATAGTTTGGCTATTATAAATGTAACGTACAGTCACCTGCGCTGATTTTCCTACCGTCTTTGAAACTTCAAGACCCTATATTCGAGGTCAGACGACATATGCCAACTACCCACTGACAGGAGCAGTCATTGGCTGTGACTCTTGTGACTTGTCAATAAGGCCCGCCTCCTGCCCTCTCTCTCTCTCTCTGTTGTCTCTCACTCTCTTTCTTTCTTTCTTTTTCTCTGTTCTCTCACTCTCTCTATCTCCTCCATATCTCCCCCTCTCTCTCCCCCTCTCTCTCCCCCTCTCTCTCTCTCTCTCTCTCTCTCTCTCTCTCTCTCTCTCTCTCTCTCTCTCAGCCTACATTTAATGAGTAACAAAGGAAATAATATGTGTAATTCTTTCAACAAGTCAGCAAAACATTCAGGGTCCCGTTATAATCAATATATTAGATATTTCAATTCAATTTTTGTGTTGGAGGAAGAGACAAAAAAAAAATCAGGTCACAGGTGTGACTCCTCCACCTTCCTCGAATGAAGGTAATCCCTTGGGCACACCCTCACCACGAGACTCGTCTTCATCTCCTCCAGACCTCTCTCTCTCTCTCTCTCTTTTTTATTTTATTTCTATATGTCCTCTCTCTCTCTCTCTCTCTCTCTCTCTCTCTCTGTCTCTCGCTTTGAAAAAAACATAACATACAGACAGGAGAGTCACGGACAAGGCATGGGAAAGGTAAGATCATTTTGGCTGCTATGCTGCCCTGGGGTTGGTGCTAATCCAACACCTAATCCCTTCCCATCTCGCCAGGGTACCTGGAACTGTCGCCGATAGGAACTGTCGCCGATATCGGCGACTGTTCCAATTTTTCACGTCGGCGGGAGTTCCAATTGTCGGCGACAGTTCTAGTTCTTGATCTTGATATTACAGTACCCAATATATCATTTAATAAATTTTAATCATGTTTTTGCATTCAGGGATTAAATACCAGCAACAACTTGAACTATCAAAGGCTTTCAATGGGAGAAATATACTTGTAAAGTTGTCAACACCCTTCTCCTGACTCTGCCCCCTTGGAGACTTGACCTGGCGCAGCATCGCAAGCGACGCAAGGCGATCGCAATAGTACGGCCCTAGGTGTCTTGAAGACACCTTCACCTCCCTCTCCTTAATTCTCTCCTTCTCTCATTCCATTCTTTCCTCCTCTATTTCATCCTTGTTCGAGACAGACATATAGGAACCATGAAAAATATATATATATGAGCTTCCAGCAATAACTTGAACTATCAAAGACTTTGAATGGGAAAATATACATGTAAAGTTGTCTACAGCCTCCTCCTGACGCCGCCTCATTGGAGATTAGCGCGGAAGAATATCCTACCCGCCCCTTCCCCCCCACTGGGAGAGTCCCACGTGGGGTGTCCTCCCACCGTCGTCGTTGCCGAAAAAGCAAACGAGTAGTGAAATTTGAAACCGTATATACTTGCAGATACAAGGCATAAAACAACGCTGAAACAGGGTAGAATATACAGTTATATAAACTACTGTGTATCATCTTCAGTGGCACATACAAATCAATAGTGATGCTACAATTCCCAATATATGGCGCCTGGCGACATTAGTGCAGGTAGCGCCTTCAGTGTTATCTACGGTAGTAGTACGTATTTATTTATTTTAAGTTTATTTATGTAATCATATAAATGCTTGGGGGTCGATAGCCGAACTGGATTTCCAGAAGGGGTCTGGTGTGTGTGTGTATGTATGTGTATATATATATATTATATATATATATATATATATATATAATTATATACACACACACACCAGATAGAGAGAGGAGAGAGGAGAGAGAGAGAGAGAGAGAGAGAGAGAGAATGAAATATATAATATATATTTATATATATAATATATATATATATATATATATATATATATATATATATTTATATATATATATTTTTTTTTTCATCTCTCTCTCCTCTCATATATAATTATATATACATATATATACACACACGCACACACCAGACCTCTTCTGGAAATCCAGTTCGAATATCGACCCCCCAGCATTTATTATTACATAAATAAACTTAAAAAAAAAAAAAAATTGCACTTGGCCCATCCTTTATGATGAAAATAAAATACACACAAACACACACACCTGGGACAGCTCGGTGGTTATAGCGTCAGGCACCAATCTGTAGTCCGGAGTTCGATCCCCGGTCCACTCATTACCGGGATTTTTTCACTGATAGATTACTGTCTCCCTGAGCAAGTGGATGGGTGGGTGTGGTGTGTGAGGCCAAGCATTACCCAAAGATCGGTATTTATGAGCTCCAAGCTCGCACCGGGAGGGTGAAACTGCCGATTGCGAGTCCGACTCGCGTGGTCAAGACCATGGGTGAACCATGGCCAGTGGCAGATTTACATTGAGGTTAATGAGGCTGCAGCCTCAGGCCCCGGGCATTCAGGGGTCCCCGATGAATAGATAAATAGATATAATAAATAAAAAATAGATTTAATAAAATATAGTAATAAAAAACATGTAGCTACGTGTAAGAACACGGCGGCCGCGGCGCCGCCGCCGCCGCAGCAGCAGCAGTAGCAGTAGCAGTAGTAGTTGTTGTAGCAGCATCAGTAGTGATTTCTTTTAATTAACAACAAGTGCTGGACATCTGAGCTGTGTCTAGCAACGCTGGCAACATTTTAGACAGGATCTTGCCACGATTGTGGCAGGCTGCCAGCATACACACACACACACACACAGTAGGTCAGTGGTTCGAGCCCGCTCAAGGTTGAATCTACTGACAGCTCTGGTTGTTGCTATGCCGTCCCCCTTGAACAAGGGAATGGGGTGTGTGTGGTGTGTGAGGTCCTAGCATTGCCAATAGATCGGTACGACCTCCAAGTTCTTTCCGTTAGGGTAATAGCTGGCGATCGCGAGTTAGCTCGCGCGGGCAAGACCGTGGGTGAATTGAACACACACACACACACACACCACGATGGTCCAGTGGATAGAGCACTGGCGCGCCATTCTGTGGTTAGCCGGTTCGCATATTCCAGTTTTCTGTTAGTTTGTCGCGTTTACTCTTGAACACGTCAGGTTAGGTTATGTTAGGTTACGGTTACGTTCGGGTAGGTTTACTAGATTAATACGAGTAACTATGTGTGGGAATCACAATGAGGGTATTTCCAAAAAAATCTTATGGTTCATTTCGGAGCTACAGCCAAGCGTCTTCCCTCGGAAACCACATACTAACTTAAAGTTGGGGAATATGCACCTGGTTCAGTCCTCGCATGCTCCCGGGGATATTTCAGACAAATTCGGGCGGTTACTGTCCCCCTTGAGCAAGGGGATGGGGTGTGTGGTGTTTGAGGCTCCACATTACCCAAATGATCGGTCATTATGAGCTCCAAGCTGCTCCGAGAGGGTAAAACTGGCGATCGCGAGTCCGACTCGCGTGGACAAGACCAATGCACAGCTATCTACACGAGCACTCCATATGTTTCTTGATATCTCTCTCTGTATACTTCCAGGCGCCGTCGTCACCCTTGTACCGCACGACCACGGTGGCGTTGGCAGTGGTCGTGGGCAGGCAGCGTCCTCCCCCCAAGCACAGGCCACAAGAGTAGGGGCAGCGGCTGACGGGCACCTCAGGCGACAAGAGTACCTTGTCCAGAAGTCTGTCCCACCTGTCCAGCTCATCCTCCATATTTACTGCGAGAAGCATCGGCCAGCATCTCGGCACGGTGTTGAGCCGCTGTTGTTGGTGACGAAAACGCTGCTCCAACGTGAGGTTGACTCCCGCAGGCGTCCAAGTGTTGTTGTTCACCATGACCTCCGTGGTGCTCGATGTGCTGAGGGCAACATGTGACAGGTCTCCAGTGGCCGAGGTGTTGCAGGTTGGGACAGCATCACGCGTGGTCTTACAATGGTAGATAATGATTCCTGTTGCCGCCACATAGACGACGACGACGACGACGACGAGTGCCAAAATGAGGATGGTCTTCCAACCTAAAGTCTTGAGTTTTGATCCGAATATCTGGTTCCAGATTATGGCAGTCATGACAATGTTCTTCCTCTTGCAGCAAGGTGACAACTGACTCCGTCCGGGGGTCGACTGCTCTTTTATACACTTGCTTTCTTGGCCAAGTTATTCCTCGCCTGGGAGGTCTTACCACTGGAAGGTTCTGGGAGGTTACACCACGTGTTGCAGAACACACAAATACGTTTTGTATTTTGTGAATGTTCCTTTTGTTTAATGACTTATTGATCTTACATGCATAAAAAACGAATGTGAAAATAATAGACAACACCCGGGGGGAAGAGTGGAAGAATTAAAAAAAAACGAGACATTGACACCTGGCCTTAGATAGCAGTTCGGGATTCTCGCCTTAAAAAAATAATTTGGGGTTATTTTTGTACTTATGTCCTTTTTTTATATTGTATACTGATTGCCCCTTTATTTGACATTCGTTTTTTAGCATGTAAGATCAGATAAGTCTTAATAAAAAAGGGAACTTTCACAAAATAAAAAAAGTTTTTTGTGTGTTCTGCAACACGTGGTGAACCCCCCCCAAAACCCTTCCAGGGGTTTAAGACCCCCCCGGGCGAGGAATAACTTGGCCAAGAAAGAAATGTATGGGCGAATTTTGGTGAGAGAACCCGAAGAACGGTTCTTAGGTTTTGGGGCTTCTCCCCGTTTTCGTCCCTCGCTAAAAACGGGACAGGAGTGTTCGAGGCTCCCCCCTCGGGTCACAGCGATTACTGTAAACAAAACAGCCACACTGACAAAAGGTACCGCAATGAAAGCCTTTAATAATTTACGATAACTGATGACGATTTGTGAAGGTCACAACACTAATCCTTCACTTAGTTTTTTTCCCCATAAACCAAGGACTTTTAAAATAGGGCAAGGTAAAAGGCGGGACCTACGGAATCTAGGGGGCTGGCGGGGTCGAGTTCCACATTAGTAAATTTTATTTTTTATTAACTTTTGCACCTGATGGCAAGGGTCGGGTAAAAGGGGTTCATTAACGGGCCATCATCTGCCCCCCAGTGCCCGGTTTTTTCCGCTTTGGGGGGTTTGGGCTGATTATATTTTGCTTGGAAATAGGGGGGCTGTTTTTCATTTTTGGCTAATTTTTGGCTTTTAAATTAATTCCTCCTCTTCTCCCCCCCCTTAAGAATTCTGTTGGGATATGGGATCAAAAAAATATTTTCTCAATTTACTTTTTATTTTTTTAAAACTGAAAAATATTGCAGCAAATAGCTTTGGAGGGCAAGATAGAAGGATCACGTTACCCCTATCATAAAAGATTAAAGGGGTTTAAACATTAAAGAATTATTTATGAAAAATTTTTCGTTTTTTAAAAGGCTGCAAGGGGTTTGTACCGGAGTGCTATCTAGTTTTCCTTTGCGGGAAAATACACCCAGTACAACAAGGGCAGCTAAAAACCTTTATGTCCAAAGCCAGAACAGATGGTGCCAGACCACACTGTAAAAAGGCCTTAAACTAGGAAAAATTTTTGCCTTCATGCATCTTTAATTATGGAAGTCTACACTATTAAGTCTTGATTAAAATTTATTTTTAATTGACCCAAAGTGAACATAATTTTTTCCCCCATATAAAATAGCAGTTGCATATTTAGTAGTATTTTAAAGATTTTTGAAGGACTTAGTTTTATTGTTTAAATGTTAAAATTTAAATTTCCTTTTAATGTTTCTTTTTGACTTTTTTTTTTATGTATTTTTTTATTTGCGTGTTCAAAAGTTTCTTTTTTAGAATTTTGCAAAAACATCTGTGTGTAAGTTTGATAGAAAAAACCCTGTTTCATGGAAATAAGATATTTTTTTATTTATTTACTCCCCCTCCACTCCTTCTCTCAGAGTTTTTCTCCTTCATCTTGGGGTCGGAAACACTTCATGAAACCGGGCAATACATACCTAAAATAGACGTGTTACTATTGCAGTTTAACCCTTCCCATAAAAGGGGGAAATAGAGACAGACAGCTTTAAAAGTGTTTTTTTCATACATGACAATAGTCATTTCATAGTTTACCCTAAATTTTACCGATATTTGCCCCCTTTATAGATGAACAGGCTAAATAACAAGGAAATGCAAAATATAAAAAGTATGTTTGATTGTACCTTTATAGAAGTTTTATAAGGACAAGTAAAAATTAAAAACAAGCAAATAATCCAAATATACACAAAAAAAAAAATGTTTTTAAACCTAAATTTTTAATGCAAAAAGGGCCCAGTGTAATATGTTGGTCAGAAATTGAAACCAAAGTAGCCAGAAATCGTTTAAAACATTCATTTTCCAAATACAATTTCTCAAAAATAGTTCAAAATTTTGTATTTCCTATATGCAGAAACACTCTTGACCATAACTAATCCATTAATGTCACCAAACCCGAACGTATTAGGTTTACACTGATGTCCTTTTAGTACTTTTTAAAAGTTTAGTGTATACCAAAACCCTCGCTTTTAGGGACTTTATAAAAACAAATATCGGTTTCCACTTTTTTCCAGCCCGGGTTTAAAATTGGTGTTTTCCCAAATAATTCAGATAGGGGTTGTACGGTTTGATTTTTTTTTAAATTGCCCTTTTTGTGTAGTTTTTTGTGATGGCTGCATGTATGAAGTGTACGAATTTCGAGATGTAACGGACAAAGTTCGCGATACAGGGAAATTATTTTGGAAATAGGAAACTTTCACTCATATAACGACCACAATTTTTTATGCGAAAAGTTCGGATCACTCGGATAAAAATAACCTCGCATCCTTCCCCAAATTTTTGTTCGTAAAGCGAGAGTACATTTTTTACACCATTAATCATTGTCAACATAAAATCAGGTCACCAAAAATAGCCTTAATCCTTCTTCATAAACATCTGTTTTAAACCAAAATATACAAAAATACACCATAATATATATATAATTTTAAAATTTTAATATATATATATATTAATATAATATAATAATATTATATATATATATAATATATATAAAATATATGGTAAATCTTAAGAAAAAGGGGCCCCCCCCCTATCTTCTTCTTCTTTAGCCAAAAAAGTTTGGGGGGACATGGGGAAAACCCGGGGTTTTTTGGGGGGGGGGCACACACAAAGGGAAATATGGCCCCCACAAAAAAAACCCAAAAAAACTGGGGAAATTTTCCCCTAGTTCATAGATTTTAGGGGGCCATATTTCCCCTATATGTGTGCTCCCCCACCCAAAAAAAACCCCGGTTCCACTTGCCCCCAAAGCTTGTTGTCTAAAGAAAAAAAGAAAAAGATAGGAGGTTGACCCTTTTATTTAAAGATAAAAAAAACTACAGACCAACCTAGCACCCCCCCTCGAGCCCATCGGGCTTGCACTAACCCCAAACCTGCCCTGACCAACCAACCCTATGGACTTAGTTTTTTCAGAACCTAAATTTTAATAGGGCCCATGTAGGAAAAGTAAGGATCGGCACCATTAAAATCAAAACAGAGTTTTAAGGAAGTAAGTTTAACACAAGACCCAAAATTTTGGGGTCAGCTTCCCGGGACCCCTTTGTTTTTTTAAGATTTTCCCTCAACCCGCAATGCATCATTTCCACAATCCCTATCAGCACCAAATATTAAAAATTATTATCCCTTTAAATTTTTTCTCTCCGTCAACGGGTAAGGTAATGCATATTTAGATATCTTGCAATTTTTTTTGTGGGGGAAATTGGGTGATGTTTGACAACTTTACAAGATATTTTCCCATTGAAAGCCTTTGATAGTGCAAGTTTTTGTGGTTTTTAATCCCTGAATGAAAAAACTGATAATTTATTAAAAATTTATTGGTACTGTAATATAAAGATCAAGAACTAGAACGGGTCCCCGACAATTGGAACTCCCGCCGACGTGAAAAATGGAACAGTCCCCGATATCGGCGACAGTTCCTATGGGGGCGACAGTTCCGGTACCCTAGGAGAGCCAGATAATGATACTAAAACCTCTCATAAAGGAAAGACCCTTTATAATACAATTATAATCCAGCAAAGTAAAAAAAAACCCTTGTAAATAATAAAAATAACCCCTTTTGATAGTAAAAAAAAAAAAGGGTAGGCAGGCAGCTCGACGGTATGATGCGCGTCAACTGTCAAGTTGTAAAAAAAATGCCCCATTTTTAAACCTAACCCGCCCCGAGCATGGGGTTCGTCTGGGTTGGGGGGGCAGATCTTCTAGTCTTTCCCTAGAAGACGTTCCCTAAACCCTTTACTCTTCCTTTACTCTATTCCCAATGGAACTGTCGCCGGAAATTCCGCGTCGGCGAGCGTTCCCTGTCGGGGACAGTTCTCGTTTGATGCTTTGGCGACAGTTCCCATCGGCGACAGTTCCATAAACCCTCTCAGACAAATCGCCAAGTGAGCGCCTATAAGCGGTAAGGTAAAAGAAGAAGATCACGCCCAAGGTAAGTGTTTAGGGAAATTTTTGGGGGTTTTTAAATATTTTCTATACCCCCCATCCCCCCCCCTAGTATATTGAAAATGTGATTGTCGGCTATAAAGGGTTTTGGGTTTTGAAGTGTGGGGTATTATTTTGTAAGTGATATCAAAAAGGAATAATTTGGGACTACTTCAAAATGGTGGGCGGGGGTGAGGCCGGGTTAAAGGGGGGGGGCGTGGCCTACCACCCGGGCCCCCAAAACCCTTGAGTAAGAACTAAGGAAACTACAAGAGGCCGGTAGTCTTACGTACACGTGGTAGTTCCTTTAAACATGTACATTACCTACATCCACCCTTTCACCCAAAACCTATTTTCAAAACAAAATATATTATTTTTCCCATTTTCTGGCCTCTATGTCTGTATTAATGTTACAGATGCCAGTGACCACCAGAATTGTAATGAATGGTGGTCAACTAAGGGTTTCCAGACTATCTAACACAATATTTCCCAACCCGGGGGAAAAATTTTCCCCCCGGTGGGGGAAATTTTAGGTTTAAGGGGAAATGTATCCGAGGGACATCTAAATTACTCATTTTTGTAACAGAAAAAACTCTTAGAGTTCGAGTTTGCTATTGACTCTTTTTTTTTTAAATGATATATAGAGAGAGGATAGTGTCTATATACTTTTTATTAAGCAAGTAAATTTGTTTTGGTACTTTTTTTTTTCACTACATGAAGGTGGGGGAAAACCATGGTTGAACAGGGGGAAGGGGAAACAAAAGAACAAAGGTTAGGGGAAACCCTGACTAACATAAAAAAAAAGCAAATTTCCCCCGGAAAAAGGACAATTTAAAGAAAAAAGGACAGTCAAAATTTACCCTCATTCTACCACACCCTACCTCACCCCCTCTTAATACACATCCAACCTCACCACTATTACCCCCCCAAACCATACCCACCATCATACTCACACATCCATACCTCACCCCTCATTACTCACACATCCTACCCCACCCCTCATTATCCCCATCCATACCTCACCCCCATTACTCCCCAACCATACCTCACCACTCATTACTCACACACCCCTACCCCCACCCCTCATTTCTCCAATCCAGCCTCACCACTCATTTCTCACACATCCCTACCTCAACCCCTCATTACTCCACATCCCAAACCCCACCCCTCATTCTCACACACCCCTACCTACCCTTCTTTCCCCAAAACCCTACCTCACCACTCATTACTCACCACCATACCTCACCACTCTTATCACACACCCTACCTTTAATTTATTTCTCACAATCCAACCCCCACCCCTCATTCTCACACATCCTACCTCACCCCTCATTATCACACATCCATACCCACCAGTCATTACCCCCCACTCTTACACAAACAACCTCAACACTCATTACTCACACCTCATTATTTCCACACCATACCTCACCACTCATTACTACCACACCTAGTCACCACCCTTACTCACACACCATACCCACCCCTTTTACAAATCACTACTCACATCATCGTTCAAAGACCCTGATTTGATCGTACTATTTTAAAATAACTTTATTGTTTGAAATCATTAAGAAGTTTTTTAAGTAACTTTCATAATAAAAAGGCCTAAGTAAAATCGCCAAAAAATATACCAAATGAAAGTCGAGTTATGGTGCCTTCAGTATATCAGGTTTTATACTGCACGTACATGTTTTTTTTTTACTATATTTTTTAATTCTATTTTTTATTTATTTTAATTATTTATCTATTCATCGGGGACCCTAAATGCCCCGGGGCCTGGGGCTGCTGCCCCATTAACCTCAATGTAAATCCCCCACTGGCCAAAGGTTTACACATGGGTTTTTTTCCCCGCGAGTTGACTCGCAATCGGCAGTTTCCCACCCTCCCGGGGGGGGGGGGGTGCGGCTTGGGGCTCAAAAATACCGATCTTTGGGAATGCTGGGCCTCACCACCCCCACACACCCCTCCACTTGTCAAGGGAGACAGTAATTTTTCAGTGAAAAAACCCCGGGAATGAGTGGGACGGGGATCGAACTCCGGACGACAGATTTGTGCCTGACGCTGCGTTGTAACCCACCGGCTGTCCGGTGTGTTGTGGGTTTTTTGTGGTATTTTATTTTCATCATAAAGGATGGCCAAGTGGGAAATGATTTTTTTTTTTTTAGTTTATTTTTGTAATTTTAATAAATGCTTGAGGGTCGATATCGAATGGATTTTCCCGAAGGGGGGGGTGGGTGTATGTATATAATATATATAATAAATATATAATATATATAAATATATAAATATATTATAATATATAAATATATTTTAAAATTTTAAATATATATTTTAAAATAATAAAATATTTTTATATATATATAAATTAAAAAATAGAGAGAGAAGAGAGAAGGAGAGAGAGAGAGAGAGGAGAGAGAAGAGAAGAGAGAGAGAGGAAATATGAAAAAAAATTTTATATAAATTTTCAAACCCCCTCTCTCTCCTCTCTCTCTCTCTCTCTCCTCTCTCCTCCTCTCTTCGGTGTGTGTGTGTGTGTGTAGGGGTGTATATATAAATATATTTTATATTATATATAATATATATAATATATATATATATAATATATATATATATATAAAATATATATATAATATATATATATATTAACACACACACCACCCCGACCCCTTCTGGAAATCCAGTTCGGTTATCGCCTCAACTTTTTTATTTCATAAATAAAATTAAAATAAAAAAATACGTACTACTTTCCGTAGATAAAAACTAAAAGGGGCCCCTGAAATAATGTCGCCAGGGCATTATGCGAATTTTAGCATCATATTGAGTTATTTGGGCCCCTGAAGAGATACACAGTAGTTTTTATGACTGTTATTCTACCCTGTTTCAGCGTTTTTTTTTAGCCTTGTACGCAAGTATATACGGTTTCAAATTTCGCTACTGTTTTCTTTTTCGGGCAACGACGACGGTGGGAGGGACACCCCAGTGGGACACCCCCAGTGGGGGGGGGAAAGGGGGGGGGTAGAGTATATTCTTCCGCGCTAATCTCCAATGAGCGCGTCAGGAGGGGGTGTAGAAACTTTTCATTTTATTTCTCCCATTCAAAGTCTTTGATAGTTAAAATTATTGCTGGAAGTAATATAATATATGTCGTGGCTCCCATATGTTGTCCGAAAAGGGTGAAAAGGGAGGAAAGGATGGAATAAGAGAAGGAGAGAATTTAAAGGGAGGGGGGTGAAGGGTCTTCAAGACACCAGGGCCTACTATTGCGACGCCTTGCGTCGCTTTCGATGCCCCAGGTCAAGTTCCCCAAAGGGGGGGAGTCAGGAAAGGGGGTTTTACAACTTTAAAGATATTTTCCCCCTGAAAGCCTTGATAGTTCAAGTTATTGTGGGATGTAATCCCTGGGAAAGCAAAAAAAAAAACATGATTTTAAAAATTTTAAATTATAATTGGGGCTGTAATATCAAGATCAAGAACTAGAACTGTCGCCGACAATTGAAAATCCCGCCGACGTGAAAAATTTGGAACAGTCGCCGATATCGGCGACAGTTCCTATCCGACGTTTTCCCGGTACCGTCCTGCCTACCGTTTCTTTTTTACTATCAAAGGCTTATTTCATTTTTTACAAGGATTTTTTTTTAATTGCTGGATTGTAAAATTTGTTTATAAGGGTCTTTTCTTTTATAGAGGGTTTTTTAAATTCATTAAACTCTCCTCATAAAAATCAGCCAAATGATGCGCCTATAAGCGGGGAGGTCACAAGAAGAAGAAATCACGCCAAGGTGGGTGTTTAGGAATTTGGCGGAAATTAAAAATTTTCTTTCATACCGCCCCATCCTCTCCTCCCTAGTATATTGAATAGTGATTGTCGGCTATAAGGGTTGGGTAGATGAGATGTGGGGATTATTTAGTAAGTTTATATCAAAAGGAAAAACTTGGGACTACTTCAAAGGGGTGGAGCGGCGGTGATGAGGCCCCGGGTTTAAAGGGGGGGGCGGACCCACCGCCCCCGGGGCCCACAACCACTTTATCAAGAGTAAGGAAAAAAAGGGGGGGTTGGGGAGAACCTAATGTGGATGAACGTACAAATGCCCCCTTTGGGCCCTATTTTTTAGGTTAGGTATTAAACCCTAAAATGTAGTAAAAGAAAAGGGGTTCGATAGCTGAGCGGGGGAGATTGGATGGGCGGCCTTGGAAATTTTAAGGGGAGTTTGTTTTTTTTTGGGGTGTCCCATTTAATATTTTGGGCCCCCATTTAGGTCTTTGTGTTCATGAAAATGCCCCAAAGGGCAGTGGGGGGGGG
>JACEEZ010019139.1:0-20651 GCA_016584305.1 Chionoecetes opilio
TTTTTTTTTATGGCTAGGGATTACTTTAAAAATTTTTAACAGGGTTGTCTTTCCTCCCTTTATTTCTGGGCTTAAGAAAGGGGACAGTGGAGTTTTCCCACTGGCGGGAGTTTTACCCCACCCCCCCGGCGCCCCAAACAAACCATCCACCCAAAAAGCGCGTTAGTATTTAGGGGGATTAAAGTTTCCGATTTTTTTCGATACCTGTCAAAAAATCGGACGGTAAAAAAAACAATTCCCGTTTTTATTTTCCCATCCCAATTGGTCCCCCTATTTTGAAAATTGTTTCCCCCCGAAATAGGGGGTTTGCGGGAATCCCCACTGGCCCCCCATAAGCATTTTTACAAGGAGGGGGAAGGTTAAGGGCAAGGGCCCCTTCTTCAAAGCAAGGCTACACCCCATTTTCCCCTTGCAAACCCCACTTGCAGCCACCCCAATTTTGGGCGAGTTTTTAAAATAACAAGCTTGTTTGGGGGGGCAGGGGGGAAAGGGGCGGGGACAAAACATGTCATTTGGAACATACCCCGCCTTTTCTCCAATTTTCCATCCCATTTTTTTTTTTCAATTGCAGGAAGGGTTGGGGGCCAAATTTTTCAGGGTATGGACTTGGGCCCCCGGCATTGGTTCCCATGTAGTTTTTGCACGCATGGATTATGGGGGAAAAAGCAAATTGCAGCCACGAGTTTTGGTGGAAAGCAATTTCCCCCCTTCCAAGGGTTCCTTTGGAACCAAAACAGGGTCCCCACCCCGGAAATGATGGGGTTAGGGTTGCTGGGGACCTTTTGAACTGGTAGACAGGGGACACCACCAAAAAGTCTTTTCCAACGCTTTCCCCCTGGTGGGGGAAAGCTCGGTCATTGAACCAACTTTTGGGCAAGGGAATAGGGAAATGCACCCCTTTAATGCCTTTGAAGGCAAGTCATGGCAGGTTCATTTATCAAAAGCTTTTTGGTATTGTTTTTCTACCCCCATGGATTTCTTTGAAAAAATTCCTATGAATCTGCCTCCCAAAACAGCACCTGAAAAAAAAGTTTTTGTGGAGGGCCAAGAAGTCCTTTGGGACATTTGGGGACGGGGGCCCAAAAAAAACCTGCACTCTTTTTAAAAAAGATGTCTATTTTCCGTTTCTTCTTTTCCTTTGGCCTGTGTAAAGGAAAAACTTCAAGGATATAGGGAGATGGGTTTTCTGTCTGGAGGGGCGGTAAGGATCAAAGGGAAGGGGGCAAGGGGGGTACGTCAGGGGTTCGGGGGGCGACCCATAAAGCAAAGATTTCTTTCCCGGGGAGCCCCCACAGGGTGTAAGGGGGCCAAGTTACTTGGTTTTTGGGGGAAAAAAAATGTTGTCAGGGCCTTTTTTCATGTGGGATGGGAGGCCCATACTCAAAAAACCTAGTCCCTTGGATATGGATCATCGTAAAACGAACAAAAAGAGCACGAATGAATCTTTTGCTTGCGGAAAAATTTGTCAAAAAACCCCGTCCTTGGCCAAAAAACAAGCCATGTGAGCTTTCCCGCTTTGTTTTTTGATCTGGGAAAGTAACCTTTAATGGACATTGGTTTTGGGGCTTCATTTCGGGGATGAACTTTCGTACTCAATGGATTTGTTTGGGATTTTTTGGCTTCTTGCCGGGGTCTTGTTTTTTCAAACGACAGAAAACCCAAAGTATCGAATTCAAAAACAAAAACCCCGGGCCCCTCATTCATAGCTTGGTCATTCATTGTCTTCTATGCGTTTGTGAATGCAAAACCTGAAGTTTGAAAATCCTTCCAAGCATATTTGGGCCCCTCTTTGGTCATACTCTTGGAAGTAACCACCCAATTGCAATCCAATGGGTGGAAGAAAAACTTTAACTTTTGGGAGGGATCTTTCCTGCCCTTTTTGTCTGGGGTTACTGGAAGGGAACAATCAAAAGGGATTTCAACCCGTGGCATCTTTCAAAAAATGGCATGCATCCAGGGGAACTGGGGGCCCTTTGTCAGTTTGGGGGATGTTACAAAGAAAATCTATCAACAGGCCACCCCCAGAGAAGCGGGGGCCCCTGTTGACATCCTCGTACTTGCCAAATTTATTTCCTCGAAATTTTGGGCAAATAGACCTGGTCGGCCTTTCCCTGGAAACAATGAAAAAAAATCTGCCCCCCGTAAAAATTTACGTTTTCCTCACCCCCAAAATTTTGATGGGGGGCTTTTATCCTCCAATGGCGTACTTTTGATTTAACCAATTCCAACTTGGAGAATGCCTTCAACCTTGAGGGGTTTTTTCATTTCCTTGTCCCAAAACCGGGGGAGATTTTGGTGGGTTTTAGTTCAGGGGGGCGTTCCACAAAACGAAAAAATCCTTCGAAAAATTTGCTTTTTCTGACCCTTTTTCTGCATTAATGCAGGGGGGAAACCCTTGCTTTTTGCTACCCTTTTGGGGGAAAAAAGAGCTTGATGAAACAAAAATAAAAAACTTTTCAAATGGTGGTCTTCCCCCTCTGAAAGGGGTTGGTCTGTTGCCCGTTTTCAAACCCCTATTGATTGGACGGGGCTCTTTATGGGGGATTCTCTTTTTTGGGGCCTCCAGTGCCAATCTGTCCAGGGGAAAAAGCTGGTAATTTCTTTTGTGGGGTTTCGGATGGGGACCTGGAAAACTTTTGGGGAAAAAACTTTTCAAAGATACCCCGTCAACGATAAAGGGCAACAAAGGTGTAGTGGTTGGTGGGACGGAGTCGATTGAGAGCAGCTTTTTTTTCCCCTGGCTGAGTCCTACCATTTTCCCAAACCCTGTTCCCTTTAGTTTTCTTGAATTTTCCTGTTCGAGTGGCCTTTACTGTGGGCGAGATTCGTGAAAGGGGGGAAATTTTTGATTTTGCCAACAAAAACAAAGTCCCACCGGACATCAATGCATTCCCATGTTTTCAGGCTCATTATCCCTTTCCAGCGCATTTCATTTTGTGCAAGGAAAGGACCCCCGGGGGAAACCAGGGCGAGCGTAATTTTTTGGGAAATCCCCTGGGGAAAGAAAAAAAACTTGATCAGGTTCTCCAATGAAAAGGCAAAAAAAAATAACCCCTGCCAGTTCCCCTGAAGGGGGGCAAGAAGGGTGCGAAAAAGAAAAAGGGGGCTTTCCATTTTATTTGAATGGTATGCTGGAAAGGAAATTCTGCAAAAAACTCTCCCCCAATGTTTTTCCCTCCTCCTCCAGTGGGCTTCCACATTTTCCCAGCTTACCATGGATTTTGGGGAAAATATTTTCTAGTCTTCAGTTCATATCCGGGGGGTACGTTGAAAATGGAAAAGGCTTTTTTCCTTGAAAGCATTTGGACCCGGACACTAAAAAACTGGGGCCTTTTTTAAAAAGAGTGGGATTTTAATATTGACAATCAAAAACCCGCAAATCAATTTAAAAAATTGCTAGACTTGATTGTGATGGTGGTATTCGATGGCCCTTTTTTTGTATGCTTTTGCCACTGAAGATCCCACGAAGGGCTGCTGATGTGTATGCACCCACTTTTCAATGGGCACACATATATCCAGGGCCACTGCCATCTATCGTTTTTTCCCGAGAGGCATGTAAAGCAGCAAATGCAATATGGGAGAAGCTCCTGCCCTTAGGATCCAATTGGGTGTCCCCCAACTGAACTGCTGAATTTTTCAAAAGCCACGTGAAATATAGGTCCCAGGTTCCCAGTGTTATCAAAGTTTTTTTTCTCTGTGGGACCAATGACAGTGGGCAGAGATTCCCTGGGCCTAACCGAAAAGGAAAGTGTAAAAAGTCCCCATAGTCAGTGGGGTGTGGTTCTTGAATAATGGAGCGATCACCTCCTACATTCGTGGCGTGTTTGGGGCTGTCGGATGACTGGGATAAACAAGCAGAGAATTTTGGTAGCAGCCCCAAGTTGGCATCACATCTTTTCTTGACCAATTTCCCCTGGTTTGGTTTTGCTTGTTTCCTTGACTGATAGTATAGCGTCGAACTGGAGTGCTTCTCATGGGGGCACTCTTTCCTGATTCCTTTTGCATGTCCCAACTGTTCCTGTGGTTTTTGTTCCTTCGCTGACTCAGTTTTCAGTGGAAAATCCACAATCCATATCCGTGCCATCATCAGTTTCCAAGGTAGTTTTGCAAGTGGCCCAGGTTGTTGGAGTGGAAAGTCTTTGCTCAGAATATTTCTTCCCTCTCTTTCCCCATTTCATAGACCGATAATCTCAATGGAGTGGTTTTTGATGACTGGTTTCTTGCACCATGTTCACGTCAAAAGGCCAGAGGCTTTTTTGTGAGAGAAGCTTTTTCTTGGTATTTCCAAGTGGTCGGTTTTCATGAAACTCTCCCATCTTTTATCTTGCTGGAAACATAGACAACCCACTGGTGCATGGAAGGTTTCCCTTGGCCCCGTCCTCGGTTGGTGTCCCTTTCCCAGGAGGGTCCAATATTATCGATTCCAGAAACCATGTGTTTTTCCAGGGGCCTTTTCCTTGGACAAAGTTTTTTGGGAGACAAAATTCCACCCAGCCCTCCTTTCATTCCCGCTGGGAAAAACACTCCTGCCCCCTTTTTTTTTTTCAACTCCGTTTTTTTTCTCTAAGTTCCCAATGATGTTGAAAGGGTAAGTTCCCACTTTCCAATATACACAAAGTTGAGAGGTTTTTTTTCAACAAAGAATTTCCTTGTCCCCAACGCACTCCCCTTAGAATGAAAAACAGCAGGGGGAAGGACCGATTTGGGACAGAGGGGGTCCCCCCTGGGACTGGTTTTTGGTCGGAAAGGCCCACTGTTTCCCTTTTTTCTTTTTTGTCCCCCTGAAATTGTTTTCCACCTGGGGGCGATCAGTTGCCCCCCCGAGTTATTTTTGGACAAGGAACTGGGCAATTTGAAAAACGTCAGACCAGTTTTTTGGTTCCCCCACCTCCCCCTTGGCCCCCCTCCGGTATTCCCGGACACTTTTTTGGAACAACAATGGCTTACCAAAGAGAAAGGGTTGGACTCCTCAGTGAAAACCTGGAGTAAAAGAACGGGAATTTTTCAAAAATTACCTTGAAGCTGCCCTGGTAAAAACGAAACCACTGCGGTTGTTTGCAGCATCCCTCCTTTCCGCAAGAAGGTTTTGGCGGACATTTCCTTTCAAGGTGGACCCAAAACCCTATCTCAATCAATCCATTCATCAAATTGAGGAAACCTGTAAATCCCATGGCCATCGTGGAAACTGGCCAAGTGGAGAAGCCAAACAAAGACGGTCCCCCAGGCCCTTCATTCCGTCCCTTAGTGGATTGTGACCAAACTTCCACTTTCTGGAAGGGGCCCGCTTCGCTGATGAGTCCCTTTTTTTTGAGGTTATTTTTCCCGATAGTTTTTCTCACACTCCTCATTTACATCCCCACCCACGGTTTAATCTTTTTCAAAATTGGAACAAAGTAGGCAATCATTTTACCTCCCAAGCCCATGCTCCAGTGGTAAAACATCCTCGTCCCACTCCAAGGTGTGTTTTTGGAATAGCGAGGGACCAATTGTGGCATCAACCATACTGAGCCGAAAATGAGTGGGGCACATTACTGTGATTCTTGTCCCTCGTTTTGATATTCCCGCTGTTGCAGAGCGCACAAACAATTTTCCGATGAATAGTGCTTTTTCAAGAGCTGATATGCGTCGCCGGGTTCTTCAAGGTCCGCTACTGAACTCTAACATGGTCATCTGGGTTTTTCTGCTTGATCTGTAGGAGTGTTTTACCCATTGAGTCATGTAAGAACACGGTGCCGTGGCTCTGAGTCATTCTTGGGAAGAAGTCACAGTTGAAAATAGACACACTTGTTCCTTTGGAATAGTCTTTGACCGCTTTTGTTCTTTGGCCGAACAGATCCCACAGCACTGAAGGTCCGCCCCCGGTCCTCGTTGGAGCGCAGACAAGGTGAATCGGTTCGGGATCTCTTCCTAAGAATCAATCTTGTTCTTGTTAAGTAGGTTTCCAACTTCACTATGATACCGAACGTACTTGAGTTCTCCTCATTTAAAAACCTGACAAGTAATTTTGTAGTCTATGAATGTTCACTTTCAGTATCACCAAGAGACACTCTCGCTCTCTCTTGACAGTTGTTGTAAAATTTCAAGGCTGTCATGACCGATTGTTCACCAATCGCTTTCTTTGATGTGGCACCTTCTTTACAGATCATGCAAACTCCGTCCTCCTCCGCATATTGGCGATAAACTACCACGATCTCAGTTCACAAGGGTATATCTGACTGAGCTCAAAACTGCTTCTTCAACATGCCTGCAAAAGAAAAAAATGGAGTCGCCCCCTATACTCTGAACCGGAAGTGCTAAATCTGAACCGGAAAGTGCTATATGAGGACACTTCCGGTTGCTTTTTGAGTGCTATAGATCGACTGGTCATACCTTAAAACCTACAAAAGGATACTCAAATTATGGACCATCGGTCATATTGGCGGAGATAGTGCATGTCTAGTGCCGGGGGGCCCCAAAAGGGAAGTGACCCCCAAAAGGGGGGTTAGGGGTCTGAAAATTGGGATTGGGACCCCATCATTTTCTGGGGAACTCTGATACCTATAGAAGCCAGAACTGCAAAAAAATCAATTTTAGCACAAAAATCCTACGGGAGCCCTTTTCCTAACATTACATACCGCACTATTAGGCCCGAGCGGTAAAAACTGTTACTGTTTATTTTTATAATATAATATCATTAGAATAGACATACAGTAAATACTTATACAGTTCATACAGTAATAGTTCATACAGTAAACACTTATTATCAATCAGTTAGTATATTTACGCACTTTACTGGTCATATATCACTCGTTCACCGCTACGTGTAAGTAAAGACAAAATTAGTAAGAGTACTTCGAGGGTTTTATCACGTACTACCCAAATGCACACACCCACCGCATTGATGTAGACTCGCGTGATCTGCAAGGACAGTCAACAATATATATACGACGATTATAATCATTATCCCCAATCACCTTATCTGCTGAAATATTGTCTGTAACCATTACCCACAGGTCTTTTTTTCTTTAGTTTTTTTAATGCACTCATTTTCCATTCGGTAATTCTAAGTTTGTCTCCTTTTATTTTTACCAATTTCATCACTATACATTTCCATTCCCCACCTTTGACTCCAGACTGAACTCTTTTCAAGGTCTGTTTGTAGTTGTTCACAATCTTCCTCCATTTTCATTTTTTTCAGCAACTTAGCATCATATATGAATAAACTTAAATGGCTATCTATTGAATTATAGTCCCTCCACCATATCATTTATACAGACCATGAACATCATTTAGCCAGCACTGACCATTGAGGAACTCTACTTATTACTCTACACCACACTGAATGTTGATCCTTTATGACTGTTCTCATTTCCTATCTCATAACCCTTAAGGGGCTATTACACTGGACAAATTTTCAGTGGATCTCTGGTCAAAAATCGTGGATTTATGCCTACGCAGACCTAATACCGTGGTCCTCCTATCACACTTGCCTCGCGCTCTCTCGTCGTATCATAGTCTTGACCAATGCATTTCCACAACAAAGATAACTGATGCCCCTCTCCAAGCCCCAGTTTTCACACAGAGTTAGGCTGCTTTGGCCTTAGTGGCACTGAATTTATTTAAAGTAATCGTCCAGACCCAATTTTTCTTTGCATAATTATGTTGAATGTTCATTCAAAATACTTAATCCACAAAAAAAATTTATTTCCACGCCTTATTTCCTTAAAAACATGACTTTTGTAAAAAAGCGCGGAAAACAAAAGCCTCATGCCAGCCGTGGCGGGAAAACATGCTGGTGACGTCACTTCAGGAAGCCTCCAGCTCTGCCTGATACAAATACACGTAGACTCAGAAAAAAATATAGTACTTGAAGAATTTTGGGTCTTTCTGATATATTTTTTTGCGATATGGCATATACTTGCATCCTGTATGGGTGCAGCAAGAAAGCTGTACCTTTCCAGAGAGCTTAGTACCCATTTCCGACCATTTGGCCATGATATGTGTGTGCAGCGCCGGGGAGAGGCGGGTGAGAGGCGCGCGATGTGAAAAAAACATTGTCTTGCCGCGCTCCTCTCACCCGCCCTCTCTCCGGCGCTGCACACACATATCATGGCCAAATGGGTCGGAAATGGGTGCTAAGTTCTCTGGAAATGTACAGCTTTCTTGCTGCACCCATACAGGATGGAAGTATATGCCATATCGCAAAAAAATATATATCAGAAACACCCAAAATTCTTCAAGTACATATTTTTTTTCTGAGTCTACGTGTATTTGTATCAGGCAGAGCTGGGAGGCTTCCTGAAGTGACGTCACCGACCCCATGGTGCGTCGTCTGCTGGTCATCAATTGTGCTTTGAGAGCTCGGGGAATTTACAGATTTTGAATGCGGATCATTAAAAACGGGTGACTGGATGCAAAAAGTGACAACATATTGTTGATATACTCGATCATGGCTATTTTGACTGCCTTAAATCAGGGATGATGAAATGGTCTGGACGATTATTTTCAGCAACGAAAAAAGAAAACTAATGGGAAGGCGGAAGCTAATGGGCTTGCCAGAAGAGAGGAGCAAAGTGAAGTGTGTTTATTGCATATTTCTACATACTGTAATTATACCTCATCAAATACACCTGCCACTGTGTATTCAGTGTGATCAGGGATGATTTGTTTATGTAGCTGATGATGATGATCATTTGTCTATATTTGTCATGGAGTTCATCGGGATATCAAAGTAAAATGGTGGTCCTTCGGTGAAATCTACCGTAGTATTTGAAGATCGTGGATATCCTCAAAATCGACGGAAATGAGAACCACGCCAGCGGTAATCATTCTCTGACTGAAGATCCACGGAAAATTTGCCGTGTAATAGCTCCATTACACGTCGGGTGACTTTTCACCTCGCCGTGAACACCAGCCGGGCAAATTTGCTCTAAATCGCCTCTTTTCTACCAACAATTATAATTAATTTGCTGTACCTATCAAGAAACAAAGGAAATCATCGTTCAGTTTCATCTTTCGTCAACGTTACGCAATATCAACTAGCTCTACACTACGCGCCAAAATATTGTTCATCGTTTCATAACAGCGCTCCCATAAGGGAATACGAGAGAACTGTAACTCGAAAATGCCAGTGGTCGCTGGCAGTTTTAACTCACAGGTTGATAATAAGTTGGTCTACTGGAAAACAAAATATGGGCTTATTCCACTGCACTTAAAACACAAAAGTATAATACTAAGAACGATTTTCTTCTATATGTATATTGTATAGAAGCCTGATTCTGTAAAATATGTACATATATAGCCAAATAACCAAGCAGGTTATAGTTGAGGAGGCGATGGGAAATTTTTACTCTTTGATATTATATAGTCAATAACGAATGTCTAGAAGTTAACTATACCTAGGCAGTCATATTTTCCTGTTATTATTGTGTATCAATTAGATATAAAGCCTGGAAGTGCAATGAGTCGACGCGTGAAGACGCAATGTTTTGATTCAATCTTCTCGCCACAAAGCGCGGCATGTCGCCTTCACATTAATTTCCTACCTGGTCGCAGCCCTAAACGATTTCGGCATTCTATATTCTTCTTCTTTCCAAAGCATTGCTTATTGTATTTTGAAAAAGCGTTTGCCAGACGCAGCAGGTACTGTCTTAAAAAACAGTGAGAACATTGCCCCTAATAAAACATGCTACAATATACATGTAAAAAATATATTAAGCCTTATATTGGCATGTACTTACTCGAGGCGAGTAATTTGCTTTAAAATTGCATTTAGAACGTGCAATCGTAATGCATGTCATCCATACAATTAGTACAAACAACAGAAGAACTTAATTTTTTTGGTATTCAGATGCGGTGCATCAATATTTATCGCGAATTTGATTTATGAAAAACGAGTCGCGGAGCCAAAACACAGTAGACTAACCTTTGAAATAAAACTGCCAGCGACCACTGGCATTTTCGAGTTACAGTTCTCTCGTATTCTGAAAATGTAGTCTATGACAGCCTAATGACTTTCGAGAGAGATATCCTGCATATGGCAACTCGTTTTAAGTACGGACAGTCCATCAAGACCGTTGAGGAATGTGCAGATGCCATTTGTCAGTTATAGACGAAGCATTTTAATAAGGATCGCTTCACTTCCCGCAAATAATTTGAACAGAGGCGCGCTGGTATTGCTCTCATTATCTCCATAATGGAAGGCAAGAAAGACCTAACAAAGGAGCAAATTAAAGTTATTGTAACTCTACACAAGGCAGAGAGGCCAGTGGAAGAAATATCAAGGATTGTGGGTGTTTACGAGATGTGTGCAGAAGTGGGTGAGAACGTTTCGTGAACGGGGTGGTGCGGGTGGCGGGGTGGCGGGGTGGCGACACCGCCAAAACCGGTGTATCTTCTGATTAAAGAGGCCAGGGCGAGGACGCAAAATTCATATCGCAATAATGCTCTTGCTCTTATTTGAAGATGGGCTTACTTGACGTTTCATGACATTTAGTGTGCGTACTGATGTTTTGCGTCCGTATTAGACGTCAGCACTAGAGGTGGCTGAGGGGTGACAGAAGGGCTGGAGAGTGCTAGGGATGGTAATGAGGATGAGGATGAAGTTTTACTTCTTCTTTTCTCATGCGCATCCCATACACTTGGATTTTTCTAAGCCCATAGTCCTTTACAATCGTAGCACAAGCCACACCACACTCAAACTTTTCTATTATTTCCAGCTTCTTAGCATGGCTTAGCCTCTCTCTTTCCTGTTTTTCTTGCATTCTAGTCATGGTTTCACTAGGGTTTCACTACACAAATAGGCCTAGAACGTAAAGAAATCTACGGGAGCACGGAGTTGACGGTGGAACGAAGGATGCGGGCAGGGTGGGCATAGAGCAAACAGAGTATATATATTCCGCTACATCGAACATTTCACTAAATTACGCACTGTTAAATCGAGCCTGTACTGTATTATCCACTTTGGCTTTGAAGTTGTGAATAATCTTGGCATGTAGCCTACTACCTCCTTATCCAGGTTATTCCACAATTCAATGTATCTGTATGGAAAGCTATACTTCTTGATATCTCTCTTGCATGTGGTCATCTTATGTGTGTGCACGTGTGTGTAGAATACATCATCCTAAGCTTGGTTAACACCCCTTCTTTGTTCTGTGTTGTCAGGCATTTCCTGCAGAGGGCGTGAAGGTGTTCCAAGTATTTCTCCACGCGCACCTCCTCGGCCGCGGACTGACAGTGAGGCACATCCGTGGCAACAGAGAGCTTCCCATTCTTTCCCAAGGTAAGTGTGTGTGTGTGTGTGTGTGTGTGTGTGTGTGTCATTCACTCACTCACCCATGGTCTTTGTCCACGCGAGTCAGACTCGCGATCGCCAGTTTCACCCTCCCGGTGCGAGCTTGGAGCTCATTATTATCGATCTTTGGGCAATGCTGGGACCTCACACAACACACACACCTCCTTCCTCAAGGGGGACAGTATGTGTGTGTGTGTGTGTGTGTGTTTACCTTATTGCATTTACCTAGTTATAACATACAGGAAAAGAGCTATACTGTCCCGTTTCCAAAACTACCATTATCCAACTTTGCTTTGTAGTCGTGAGTATTCTTGGCATGTACCTCCTCCTTCTCCACTTTATTCCACAATTCAATGGATCTGTATGGGAATTATACTTCTAGATATCTTTCTTGCATGTGGTCCTCTTCAACTTCTTCCCATGACCTGTCATATCTTTTTTCATCCCACAAAAAACATATACTCTCTCACAATTTCCCCAGTCCCTGGAAACTGACCACATTAATCAGATCACCTTTTTCCCCTTTTCTTTTCTCCAGGGTTGGAATATATAATTTTGAGTCTTTCCTCGTATGATAATTTTTTCAAACTTGGACCATCTTCGTTGCCGGACTCTGTACTCTTTCAACTTTTGCTAAATTTTTCTTTCTATGCGGTGACCAAACCACTGCTGGATATTCTTATTACGGTGGAAATACAAGTATTAGTCAGCCCTTTTGGTAAGGTATATTAACCAAGAACAAAGGTAGCGTAATATACAAGGCAGCTCAACGTAGCGCCGGACGGAGTGGTGTGCTCACGCATGGTGATGCAGACAAATAGCCCGTCCACACGAGCAGACAAACCAGCAAAAACCAGCAGACAAACTAGCAAAAGCCCGTCCACACGAACATACAGAGTCTGCAGACACAAGCGAGAAATTTGTTCGTTTCGGTGACGGGCTCACCGCCTCTGTCTGCAGACAAACCAGCAAAGTGTTCGAGACACAGTTTGAGCAAATACACGAGACACTGTGTGTGGCCAGTGGAGTGACGGCGCTGCCAGACTCACGATTCTAAATAGTTACGTATCTACACAGCCTCAAGCCAAGGGTCTAGTGTTATGCTAGCTCTAATATTTGTGTCCTGCTTGATAATGTATGGTCTTCTTTTGTAGAGGAGAGTATGGCAAGTATTGGGATTCATTCTCAGGTAATTGGTGAAGCTTGACTGGCCAGACACCACCGTGTGGACAACGTTAACAACTGTGTTTGCAGACTTTGTCTGTGACGAACAAAGTCTGCTAGACACTGCATGCTCGTGTGGACGGGGCTTTACATTCCACGGTGCACCCTCGGCGTTGCCGGGGGAAAGCATATCTTACAAGGAATGTTACCGTTACATTCCAGTCTCAGTCGAATCATCGATACAATCAGCTTTTTCATAATCTCATCCAAATAAGAAAACGCCATTATTATATTCATTAAGAGGTTATATGTCTCTCCAGTGATCTTATTTATGTGCCTTTCTGGTGTAAGGTTACTAATGACCGATACACCCAGGTCTTTTTATTCTTTTGTTTTTTCTGATATACTCATTTCCCATTCGGTAATTCCCAGTTTGTCTCCTATTACTCTTGCCGAATTCCATCACTTTAGGTTCCCCTGCATTAAACTCCATTTCCCACCTCTGACTGCATTCTGATATCTTATCAATATCTGTTTGTAGCTGCTTATAATCTTCCAAATGATTTACTTTTCTCAGCAACTTGGCATCATACGCGAATACACTTACGTAGCTATTTATTCCTTCCACCATATCATTTATATAGACCATGAACATCACTGGTGCCAGCACTGACCCTTGAGGAACTCCACTTAGTACTCTGCACCACTTTGATTGTTGATCCTTTATGACTGTTCTCATCTCCCTATCCTTCAAGTAATCTTTTATCCATTTCAGCAAAACACCTTTCACACCTCCTTTGTGTTCAAACTTCCATAACAATCTCTTGTGCGGTACCTTGTCAAAAGCTATTTTCAAGTCAGGGAAGACAGAATCGACCCATTTGTCTCTCTCGTGTTTCGTCAATCACTCTTGAGTAGCAACTTAGTAGGTTTGTAGTACATGCCTTTCCTTAAACCAAATTGTCGATCAGTTATAGTATCTGTATCTTCAAGGTATTTCATCCATCTGTTTTTCACAATACTCTCGCAATTTTTGGCAACAACACTGGTTTGGCAACAATACAGGCCTATAATTCAATGGCTCTTCCTTGTTTCCTCCCTTATGAATTGGGATCACATTAGTTTTGCTCTCTTCCAATCTTGGGGCACTTTTCCTTCTGTTAGTGAGCCCACAATTATATCATGTATTTTACTCGCCCATTCGTTACAGCACTCTTTCATTATTTAGTTCGACCTTCTATCTGTTCCTGGGGCTTTTTCCACATCTTGATTTTCCATTAGTTTTTCTTTTTACTTCTAATACATCTACCTTTATGTCTTCCATATTATTTTCCTTTGCTTTTGTGTCTTTCGTTCTAAATTCTCTTGTAAATACTGTCTGAAAGCCCTTATTCATCACCTCAGCCTGTAGAGTCGTAGACGATAATGCGATAAATGCATTAAATCAGGAATGATGAAACGGTGTGAACGATTACTTTAAGGCTTTGTCTCCTACTAACTCTTTACCAGTCCTTGGTGTTTCAGAATGGTTCGCCATCTATGTTATATTCGTTTCACTACCACTATTTCTTTCAAATTTTCCACTTGCATTGACTATTTATTGGAGACGGGACTACCCAATTGCATAGCTCCCACCTTATGTATACAGTCTAGGTGTCTTGGGGTACTCTGCGTCCTGTAGCAGGTCACAGTAGCACAGGTTCATCAAAGCTCTTCCCTACACTTACCCGTCTTTACGCGCCAGCAGTCAATCGTTGACAAAGGCGTGTCGCCGCTGTGTGTATGTGTTTACCTCGTTGTAAGTTTGTGACATACAGGATGTGAGCCATCCTGGTTGGGTAATGTCTCCATATATCTTACTATTAGGTTTCGCTTCAAATTCATGAATATTCTAGGCTTGAATTATTTCCTTCTCAAGGCTGTTCCAAATGTCAGTTCTATCTGTTTTCCTCAATTTCTTGCAGTATCCTCTTGTTTCTCCAGCTTCCCATACAAACAGATCATCACTGTCTATCTTCTCCATGCCCTTTATTCCTCTGTATACTGTAATGAAAGCCCTTCTTTCCCAACAAGGAGAGTAGACTTTTGTCTTTTCAACCTCTCTACATATGTCAGGCATTTCAAGCTGGGCATCATTTTAGTTGCTGCTCTCTATCTTGCTGCCCATCTATGTATCCTTTTGATTTTTCTAAAATTAATTTTTGTATGAGGGAACCACATGCTTGCATATTCCAACCTGAGTTATGCTACTGCCACCATCAGTTTCTTCATTATATCTTCATCCGTGTAGTGGAATGTAGTTTTAATTTTGGTTAATAGCTTAAGTGTTTCACTTGTAATCTTGTTGATGTGCCTCGTGGGGGATAGGTTGTTTTGCACGATCATACCGGTGTCGTGTGAGCAGCAGTCTGTTTACGAGGTGCAGTCCGCCTTTGTTTACTAACAAAAGAAAACGGGAACTGCGCACGCGCTGAGGGGAATATTTACTAATATTGACCTTGTGATCAACAAAGGCATGTCCAGGCGTCCTACAACAAACAAAAACCCGTCTGCTTTATTTTTCAACAAAAGGGGGAGGGGCACGAAGTGGAACACTCCCCGATGTCGGCGAGAATTCCTATCGGCGACAGTTATAGGTAGCGTTTTGAGCATATATGATATATGAGGCATTCAATTTCGTACAGAAATGTCCTGTGAGCAGGAGATGGGGCCTTAACCACCCGTGTTCAAGAATGCAATCTGCCCCACACAGGTATATTCATCTGATACACATCAAAATAGTATTTTCTTTTTAATTAGCAAGATGCTGTATTCCGTAAATTTACTCATGATTCACTGCAAACAGGCTATATAATGGTCTTTCACATCAGTAATACATTAGCAGAGCGCATTATTCGATTCATGAATGCTTTTCCTATGAAAGAATAAAAACAGTATACCCTCCCCTACTTTAGCGGACATTCAGTATTAGGGAATATTCCCCTCAACGCGTGCACAGTTCCCGTTTTCTTTTGTTAGTAAACAAAGGCGGACTGCACATCCTAAACAGACTGCTGCTCACACGACACCGGTGTCGTGTGGGCAAGTGTCTGTTTATGAGGGAATGTCTATTTACTAACAAAGGCAAAGAAAACGGGTGTTGAGGGAAATACTTACTATTATTGACTTGATCAACAAAGGCATGTCCAGGCGTTCTACGACAACAAACCCGTCTTTATTTATAACTAGCCGCAAAGCCGCCCTCCGGGCGGACTTTTTGGCTAGCTCCTGCGGAAGGCTATTGGTGGGTCTTCGGCCCACCACCTGTGTTTGGTGGGCCTTCGGCCCACCAAACACAGACTCTCCAGATAGCCCCTTCTAACTTTCCTAAAATCATGGATGTAGAAATGTATGTATTAACGCCAACCCATTCACATCACCCCCAACCCATTCACTCACCCATTACCCATCACCCACCACCCATTCACTCACCCATTACCCATCACCACACACCTATTCCCTCACCCATCACCCATCACCCCCAACCCATCACCCCCCACCCATTCACTCACCCATCACCCCACACCCATTACCCATCACCCCACCCATTCACTCACCCATTACCCATCACCCTACATCAAGGTTTCCTCAATTCTCGCAACCCACATTTTTTTTTCACAATTCTCGCTAATAGGCTACTAAAAAAAAAAAAAGAAAAAAAAAAGTGATCGGATCATCTCATAAGTGGGCTTAAAATGTGCCCCTGGTCGAGCTGGTTCCAAAACTGTGCCATATGATGGGATTGTACCACGGGGGGCGGCACCTATCGCGGACACACACACACACAGACACACACACACACACAGACAGACACACTTTCGCTTATATTATTATATATTAGAGGGGGAGGGGGGGTGGACACGAAGTGGAACACTCGGCGACGTCGGCAAGAGCTCCTATCGGCGACAGTTATAGGTATGGTTTTGAGCATATATGATATATGAGGCATTCAATTTCGTACAGAAATGTCTTAACCACTAGGGTGGGTCGAAAAAAGCAAATTTTCGAGTATCGAATTCTAATAGTGCGGAAAAGTTGCGTATTAGAATGCTAATAAACGGAAAAATATTGAAAAAATTCCTATGTTTAATCTTCAGTTCGCGCAAAGGGCCTAAAGTTTGAAAAAAAATGACAAAAAACACCAAATATTACCTTAACGCTCAAATTTTACAGATTACGTTTTTCGTCTTCTAATAGCGTGAAAGTACTTCATTTTAGTTGCCTGATAATAGAAAAAATATTAGGTTAGTACACTCCAGACCCTTGAGGGAGTAACAGCTATTAATAAATATACTTGCTTGTATATAAGTACACTTCCAGCCCTCACGGGATTAACATATCTTCTCGCATTATAATGAAGAGATTTGTACATACGTTCATTTTGTACATATAAGTGATAAAACAATAGGACTTGTCTCCTCGACATAGCGAATATCAGTGCTGCGTCTTTTAAGCCTGAATAGCTTCCTTGACGCCAACCACAATAACGCCTCCACCTCCGCACTTCACCTGCGGCCTCGATCACGGCTACCACTTCGGATCACAAGACAGGCAGTATTAATCAAAAGCCTACAGCGATTTCAACCCACTATCCACCGATAAGTATCCTAGTTAGTTGATTAGCTCGGGTATTGTGTCGGGATGAGATAGACGATGGGTTTTGATTAGGTAAGACCTCACATTAAATAAATGTATGTGACATAAAAACACCAAAATTTATTGGTGCCCCGAGTGAGGAATATTGATGTACGTGTGATTCAAGGTGGTCGTTGTGAGGCGTAATTATGAGCCTACCAGAATTGCTGGTTATGAGAGCGGAGGTGAGGTGTTTTGCGGCGTCAGATACAAGTCAACAGCCGTTCAACTACCATACGCCAGGTAGTAGATAGCGTCAGAGGTTACGTAGTTAGTTGTGGCAAGGCCGTCTCAATCTATAAAGGCCTGCGCCTGAGATTTATGACGTCACGGACGGCGTCTGTACGAGGCCACCGAGATGACAAGTTTACCTACCTAATTATATGTTTATCAGTATAAAAGATATATTGTTATCTTCGGAAATGTTTGTTCTATAATATTATCAAATAAAAACCCGTAAAACACATTAAAGAAATGCCATTATGAGACTCTCAAGAAATATGCATGAACTTAAACTCTTCGCCATTTAATATTTTTCTCGAAAACATTTTACATGGAGAATATCAATAGAAGCGGAATTTAATTCGCTTTCCATTGCTATATTTTGTTTTCGATAAATGAATTTGCAGCATGCATAATTAGCGTAACTAAATACATACATCATGCGGTAAATTCGCGAAAATAAAAATGCTTCGGAAATGTTGTTCAAAATATAAATAAAAAGTTAATAAACAAAACTTGGATGAGAAAAGTGCAAACAGAGAAACTTAAGAAAAAGGGATGAAAGAAAACAACTACATATTTGTTGCGAGAAACTGTTTGCGCACGACGTTGTACACATGTGACCGGAAGCTACTCGAAATCTTCCGCACGGAAAGAAGCAGTGAATATGCGATTTGTCTTCATTCCTTCTACATCTCAAATGAGTTGGAATTGACGTCTACTGGCTTAAGTAAGCGATA
Organism: Chionoecetes opilio; assembly: GCA_016584305.1. Classification (NCBI taxonomy): domain Eukaryota; kingdom Metazoa; phylum Arthropoda; class Malacostraca; order Decapoda; family Majidae; genus Chionoecetes; species Chionoecetes opilio. The sequence continues at coordinate 18,073 of JACEEZ010019139.1, forward strand.
GATTTAGTGTTTTCCGTACGAGCCACCGCTGCTGATGCTACTAGTGATTTTGCATGATCTGGATGATCTCTGAAAAAGATTCGGTCGCTAGTGATCGACATAAGCAAGATAAGAAGAAGTAAACAGAAGACACAAGAGGCTGTAGTACAAATGAAATGCACCGGCTTACAGTAACAAAGGGAATATACTTTTGATGGTAGAAAAATAATATCGTTCCCCAGAAACAAATAGGAGCTTAAATGCACCGCAAGTAAGGAAAGAGGACACACATCAGCGTGATTCGTGAGCCTGGTGGGCAATTATCTCGGGCCACGTTACAACCCAGGTGGCAAATTGAACTTGGAAGTGAATAGCCCACGTGCAATCCTAACGACCTAAAAAAATAATATTTTCGACATTAATAAACTGGCAGCATCGGTTGCTGATTGCACAGGCGCAAACACAGGGTGAGGAATATGGTGCAATTCGCAATTTCGAGGTAAAAAAATTCAGCGCGCCCTTGCACTGGTTCTCATTTGCTCTTTATTCACTTCAACTGAGCTGCCCCTTCAGACATGTGTTTTGAGTACCTTGGACGGAGGACGACGACTAAATCGTTCATACTGTGGGGAATCGGCAACAACTTGCTGGGCCTGTGAACGGATTACCTATTAGTAACATTTCGAAAACATAGTGAATCCGAGGAAATCAATATAACAAAACTGATCTCAGAGTAAAGACCCACAGTACCTTCTGGACATTGTGTCATGGCGAAATACCACAGGAGACTGTGCTCCGGTATCTGGCTTAAAAGATCCTGGACCTCCTCAGTCCTGGTTTCCCGATGGTTGACTATGTGGCAAACCCTCTCGGTCTTACGATTGTTCATTTCCCAACGAGTCCCTACGAACGAACTGGACGGAATACCTTGCCAGTTACATTTGAAGACTAATGCTCCTGTCTGGTATCGACGTTAAGAGATACCATACAATCAGTAAATCGGTCCTATGCATATCTTTAGGTCGTACAAACACCGAGACTTTTTGCCGGACAACAAAACCAATCAATATACGATCCTGTGATTCACAGAAACGCTTCTTCTGTCACAGAGACATTTGATTGTTTGCTATGATAGTGGATGAGAGACAACCATACGAGCAGTTGGGTTTACAGGAGATACTGAAAGCAAGTAAATCAACAGCCGACGGGAATCTAGTTATAACTTTTTATGCTCCCTCAATAAATTTTTGGTGTCAGACGGACTACAGTGTGAGCTGATTGAGTTGTACGACATGTAAGCTTCGCCTCCCTCCCGAAATGAATGGGAAAGCTTGACAACAGAGAAGAATAATTTCTCATTTCTTGATGCGCAAATAAAACTTCTGTCTGAGTTTGGAATTTTTAAACGTGTTCTCCTGGCCATATAACCAAGCATTGAAATATGCTTACAACTTGTGACACAGTCCCGCCGGAAAAGTGTGCGGATCAAGATAACAGAGATTAATAGCTGTGCTTACATTAAGAGTGCAACTTTACCTCAAGATCTTCGATGGCCAAAATTCGAACCCAAATACCTGAAACTCAATTTCAATAAAAATACTAACGGGCCCTTGAACTGATAGTGGCGCACCAACCTATTTATACCACACACTCCCTGAATGGGTTGGATGGTTGGGTAGGGTTGTTGGGTGGAACTGGAATTGAAAGCCACCTCACCACGTGGTGAGGTTCTGGGGTTCGCTTTTCAGCAAAAATAATTTTTTGCGAAATGGCGAAGAGCTGCAAGGTTGTATTCTCGTATCAAAGTTGAATATAACAAATATACGAAATCCACTCATAGGAAACAAATTAGTAAAATAAATGGCCTTCGTAGATAGTTTTAATACAACAGTGCGTCCCTGTTGTTGTAAAACTGTAAAAAGTGATGCAATTTTTCACCAAATTCGCAAACTTTTAGCTTCATGGACGCGAACGAAAATACTCTAGACATGTAGCCGGGGTCCCCCCGCCCCCGCGATTTTTTTTTATACTGATTTATTTCTATTATCAGGCAACTAAAATGAAGTACTTTCACGGCTTATTAGAAGACGAAAAACGTCTCCTGTAAAATTTGAGCTGTAAGTAATATTTTGTGTTTTTTTGTGTCATTTTTTTCAAACTTATTAATGCCTTTGCGCGAACTGCAGATTACGACATAAGAATTTTTTTTCAATTTTCCGTTATTTTAGTATGCGAATAGCAATAATATTTTCCGCACTATTACGAATTCGATACTCGAAAATTCGGAGGTGATTTTTTTCTCGACCCACCCTAACTAGTCAGGAATCCTGAACAGCCCTCACGTGATAAAACAAACATGTCAAGCAGCTAAAAGGGATTAAATGGGGCTATCATACTGGCGAAGTACCGGCTTGTCAATCGGCAATGGGATTCCAAAGATATAACGTTCCTAAAAGCGTGACGAGTCGGTCGGGTCGGGTCGGGTCGGTCGGGTTCGGGTCCTGGGTCGGGTCCCGGGTCGGGTAGGGTCGGCCGCTTAGTGAGAAAATACCGTTTCCCCCGAGGACTCACAGCGCTTCGTGCGCCTGCCAGCAGAGTCG
>JACEEZ010019139.1:20676-40676 GCA_016584305.1 Chionoecetes opilio
TAATTACCTACGGTTGGTGTATCTAGTATTTTACGGACCTGAGCTACGCCGTATGCCCGTCTCCATAGCTACATTTTATCATTCATCCTTAGTGCATAGTGTTGACCGAAGCCACCACCCCGGGAGGCGGGTCACAAACCCCCGGCTAACACCCAATTCCCATTTACTGCTAGGTGGACAGGGGCTCGGGTTTTAAGAATACCGCCCGTCTGTCTTCGCTCTGCCCGGGGATTGAACCCGGGACTTCTCGGTTGTGAGCCGAGCGTGCTAACCGCTACACTACGGATTGTGTGTGTGTGTGTGTGTGTATGTGTGTGTGTATGACTTTGTGTGTGTGTGTGTGTGTGGTGTGTGTGTGTGTGTGTGTGTGTGTGTGTGTGTGTGTGTGTGTGTGTGTGTGTTGTGTGTGTGTGTTGTCATTTACCTACGGTCTTGACCACGCGAGCTGGACTTGCCATCATCAGCAATAACTTTCCTGGATAGAGCTTGGAGTTCATAGTGACCAATATTGTTAGTGTGTGTGTATACTTACTACTGTGCTGTGTTTGTGTGTGTGTGCGTGTGTGTGTGTGTGTAAATTGAATTGAATCAAGTGTATTGCTCTCTCTCAGTGGGAGCATAAGAACATAAGAACATAACATGAGAAAATAAGGAAGCTACAAGAGGCCGTGTGACCTACACGAGGTAGTTCCTGTTACTTAACTCTACCTACATCCACCTCTCTTCCCCATCCATGAATTTATCCAGACTCCTTTTAATTAAAGACCCTGATAGACTCGTATTGACCACCTGCCGACTGAGTCCATTCCAATCATTCACCACCCTATTTGTGAACCAGTTTCTCCCTATTTCCTTTTTAAATCTACGCTTTTCCAGCTTGAATCCGTTACTTCTTGTTCTACCCTGCTTACTAGCCGTAAGAATTTTTCCTACATCGCCTTTATTGTATCCCTTTAACCACTTAAAAACTTCCATCAGATCGCCCCTTACTCTACGCCTCTCGAATGAGTGTACATTTAATAGCTTCAATCTCTTCTCATAACTAAAGTTACGCATTCCATGAATCATTTTGGTCATCCTTCTCTGGACTGATTCTAACAAGGCTATATCAATCCTGTAATATGGAGACCAAAACTGAACCGCATAGTCTAGGACTCTAGGTGAGGTCTCACTAGAGTCAAATAAAGCTTTAGAATAGCCTCAGCACTTCTACTTTCAACACTTCTGGTAATGAATCCTGTTAATCACTGTTAGCTCGATTTCTAGCCTCAATACATTGATTCCTAGGACGGAGGTCTGAGCTTACCCGCACTCCCAGATCTTTCTCACCTTCTGATCTTTTCAGCGATACATTGCGTATAGTGTACCTATTACCAGGATTTTTCCTACCAACATTCATTACGCTACACTTATCAATATCAAATTCCATCTCCCATCTATATACCCACTCATTTAATTTATCTAAGTCTCCTTGCAATATATTTACATCAGACTGTGATCTAATAATCCTACCTACCTTAGTATCATCCGCAAACTTGCTGATATCACTACTAATCCCACTACATTGTTTTCATTTTCTTTTAAAGTAGGAGTTGGAATGAAGAAAGTAGCAGGTGGATATTGATTGAAAGCCGAGCGAAGCGAGGCGCTGCTTGATAGGCCGGGGGTCTATCAAGCAGCTGTTACTTGATAGGCCGGGAGTTTAATATGGCAATCCTGACAATATAACTAGGCAATCTTGCACCTTGATGGAGGCAAGGATTTTTTTTTCTTTTTTGGAAAGTAGGCGGCGCAAGTTTGCGAGTAGACCGGTAATTGCAACGTCCGCCGCCTTGTTTTGAAGACACTGCCACTATCTAAATCGTTGATGTAAATCAAAAATAGTAATGGACCCAAAACAGACCCGTGTGGGACCCCATTTGTTACCCTCCCCCATTCAGATTTAGAACCATTAATTGTAACCCTTTGTTGCCTATTACTTAGCCAAGATCTAATCCAACGAAAAACCTTCCCATCTATTCCATGTGCCTTAACCTTATTTAGAGTCTACCGTGTAGCACCTTATCGAATGCCTTACTGAAGTCCAGGTATACTATATTATAAATCTCATCATTATCTGCTGTTTCATATATTTTCCCATAAAAACTCAGTAAATTAGTGAGACATGATTTACCTTTGGTGAACCCATGTTGTGAATAATTTACCAAACTATGCTTTTCTAGATGCTCTCTAATTTATTTTGCAATAACAAACTCCAATAATTATAATTTACTTACCACTGACTGTCAGGCTAATGGGTCGATAAATTGACATTAATCCTCTATCTCCCTTCTTAAATATTGGAACTACATCTGCCTTCCTCCACATTAACGGCACTTCCACTATATCAACCGATTTCCTAAAAATATGCACTAACGACTCACTAACAACCTCTTTGCATTCTTTTAATAATCTGGGACATAGACCACTATATCTCTGGACTGTTCACGCGACAATGTTTTGAAATTGCCAGGCTGCATAGCGGCCTGCGGCCCGCCCGACAAAGAGATATAGTGGTCTATGGACTATCATATAGACTGGTTTATCAGTATATAAGATATACTGTAATCTTCGTAAATGTTTGTTCTATAATATTATCAAATAAAAAACAGTAAAACACGCTAAAGAAATGCCATTACGAGACTCTGAAGAAATATGCATGAACTTAATATTCACTTAAACTCTTCGCCATTTAATACTTTGCGAGTCAACTTTTATCATGAAGGGTATCAATAGAAGCGCAATTTTATTAGTTTTTCATTGATATATTTCGTTTTCTGATAAATGAATTAGAACCATGCATTAATTAGCGTTAAATAAATAAATAAAATCATCAATCGGGTAATTTTCCTGATTGAAGAGGTTATTTATTTAGTTAACGCTAATTTATACATGGTGCTAATTCATTTATCAGAAAACGAAATATATAAGTAAATAAATAACATCATCAATCAGGAAAATTACCCGATTGATGATTTTATTTATTTATTTAACGATAATTTATGCATTGGGGTAATTCATTTATCAGAAAACGAAATATATCAATGGAAAGCTAATAAAATTGCGCTTCTATTGATACCCTTCATGATAAAAGTTGACTCGCAAAATTTTAAATGGCGAAGAGTTGAAGTGAATATTTAGTTCATGCATATTTTTTCAGTCTCGTAATGGCTTTTCTTTAGCGTGTTTTACTGTTTTTTATTTGATAATATTATAGAGCAAACACTTACGAAGATTACAGTATATTATATATACTGATAAAAGTCTATATGATCCGTATATATATATATATATATATATATATATATATATATATATATATATATATATATATATATATATATATATATATATGAATCCGAGCGGCCCTCCGACTTCAGGCCCTTGTGCAGCAGGCCGATATTCCGTGCGCAGTCCAGATTTACAGTGGTCTATGTCTGGGATAAACTTCATCTTGTCCTGGTGACTTAAAATTCTTCATTCTGTCTATACCTTCTACCATTTCCCTAGTTATCCCAATATCTTAGAGTTTCTCATCATCCTCTCCTCTAAACATCTGTTCACTATCATGTACCGTCTGTTTATCCTCCTGAGTAATTACACTAAAGAAATAATCATTTAAAATTTTACACATATCCTCTGCCGTGCTTTGCCATATCTCCCTGCTCATTTTTTAATGGCCCCACTAATTCCCTGGTCTTTGTTTTATAAACCTGAAAACATACCTTAGGATCGGTCTTTGCCTTCTCAGCAACCTTAATCTCATAATTGTTCTTTGGTGCTATTGTTAATTTTTTTTCACTGTTCTAGCCATCACGTTATACTGCTCTCTATTCACCTGCCCATCCTTAACTTACTTATACATGTCCCTCTTTACCCCTATGTTGTTTTAAGAACTCAGTCATCCATTTGGGGTCGTTTTTCCCTGATCATATCGCCCTATAAGGAATATTCTTTTTCTGACCTGCAATTAAATTGCTGACAAAGGTATTATAATCCTTTTCCGCACTGACCTCACCGACATCCCCCTCCGTCCCGACCACAGCTCTCATCTCACACTCCCTCTTGCTCCTGTTAATCCCTTCCAGGTGTCTTCTTAATCCTACATAATTAGCCTTTCTGAAGTCAGGTACGCTATGCTTATTAACACTTCTACTTCCTACTTCCCATTTTAAGCAAAACCTGATTTCACAATGATCGCTTTTCCCTAACGTACCTCCAACTTCCACCTCAGTAACTAAATCTTCCGTTTGTTAGTAATAAATCTAGAATATAATCTCCCCTAGTAGGCTCCTTGATTGCTTGATTTAAGAAGTTATCTTGAACTAGTTTTAACAACTCCTCTGCGTCTCCTATAATTAAAACCCAGTCAATGCTCCTAAGATTAAAGTCTCCTACCACGCCTAATCAATTATATTTACAAGCCTTGCTTATTTCCTGCCATATAAGAGCTGAATCCTGTTTACATAAGTTTGGAGGCCTGTACACTACACCCAAGACCATCTTATCAGTTCCTTCTCTAATTTTCACCCATATATACTCTATGCTATCATCCTTTTTTATAATGTTGTTAATACAGCACTGCAATGTATCCCTGGCATATAGTGCAACTCCTCCACCTCTCCTTCCTAACCTGTCCTTGTGAAATAATTTATATCCCGCTATCTCAACTTCTGGATTAAATACTTTGCCTATCATATCTAACCATGTTTCTGTTAATGCTATTATATCAAAATCTTCTACACTAGATGTTCCTCTCAGTAAATCTACGGGCAACGAGGATTCGAACCGGCTAAGCACAGAATGGCATGCCAAGGCTTTATCCACTTGACCATCGTAGCGGTGTGTGTGTGTGTACTTACTACTGTGTGTGTGTTAGTGTGTGTGTATACTTACTACTGTGTGTGTGTGTGTGTGTGTGTGTGTGTGTGTGTGTGTGTGTGTGTGTGTGTGTGTGTGTGTGTGTGTGTGTTTGTGTGTGTGTGTGTTACTATGTGTGTGGGGTGTGTGTGTGTGTGTGTGTGTGTGTGTGTGTGTGTGTGTGTGTGTGTGTGTGTGTGTGTGTGTGTGTGTGTGTGTGTGTGTGTGTGTGTGTGTGTTCATCTAGTTGTATTTTACAGGGCCTGAGATACGCTCGTATGGCCCCGTCTCCATAGTTACATTTTTTTATCATTCATCCTTAGTGCTTAGTGTTGGCCAAAGCCACCATCCCGAGAGGCTGATCACAAACCTCAGACTAACACCTGGTACCCATTCACTGCTGGGTAGACAGGGGCTTGGGTTTTAAGAAGACCGCCCATCTGTCTTCGTTTCGCCCGGGGATTGTACCCGGGACTTCTCGTTTGTGAGCCGAGCGTGCTAATTGTTATACTACAGAGTACCTTACGTAGTGCACTACGGTGTATGTGTGTGTGTGTGTGTGTGTGTGTGTGTGTGTGTGTGTGTGTGTGTGTGTGTGTGTGTGTGTGTGTGTGGTGGTATTCATCTAGTTGTATTCATCTAGTTGTATTTTACAGGGCCTGAGCTACGCTCGTATGGCCCCGTCTCCATAGTTACATTTTTTTATCATTCATCCTTAGTGCTTAGTGTTGGCCGAAGCCTAAGGAGGCGAGGTCACAAACCCCCGGCTGACACCCGGTACCCATTCACTGCTGGGTGGACAGGGGCTCGGGTTTTAAGAAGACTGCCCGTCTGTCTTCGCTCCGCCCGGGGATCGAGCCCGGGACTTCTCGGTTGTGAGCCGAGCGTGCTAACCCTTACACTACGGAGTTCCCCTAGAATGTGTGAATGAGTGTGTGTGTGTGTGTGTGTGTGTGTGTGTGTGTGTGTGTGTGTGTGTGTGTGTGTGTGTGTGTGTGTGTGTGTGTGTGTGTGTGTAAATTGAATTGAATCATGTGTATTGCTTAGATTTCAACAGAAGTATGGAGCACAGCTCCTTCACTTACAAAATAAACAGAAACTTCCACATCATTAGCCAATATGTATAAATACTAATATACTCACAAATACATAACTTTCTTTTACCTAAACATCTTAAATATTTCATTATTGTGTGTGTGTGTGTCACTGATTTTTTTCTTCATGTAAAGCCTTCACTGTTTATCATTTACCGTTCCTGCATTGATGTGATATATGAGTGTGAGTGCACGACTGTTACTGACTATGAGGAATACTGCACGAGTTCTCTCTCTCTCTCTCTCTCTTTCTCTCTCTCTCTCTCTCTCTCTCTCTCAGTCCTGCCCCGGCCCTTGTGGAGGATGGGTGTGTTCTCCATTCGCTCCTGAGGGTATGCCAGGAAAACGGCCTCCCTTATGGGAGGTAAATGACGATATGGAGTCGGGTGACGACACCGCTGGCTTTGCAGTCGTGTGTGACAATAAGAAAAAGAACAAACGAAGCAGTGCAGACAGTGGCAGTGCCGTTCCTGGTAACAGTGCCGTTCCTAGGGCCGCTCCGAGCCCGAGCCAGGCCGCCATCGGCGCCGCCCATCCCCCGGCCTCAGTATATCGCCTCATCTTTCCGATAGGAGTGTCACCTACGGACAGGTCAATATGGCTAGCGCAAGTTGCCGGCAAACATCGCAACCTGTTCGTGACACCCAAGATGAGTACCAAATCCATCATGGCGGTCACAAGGGACAGAGACACTGTCACGTTTCTGACGGAAGTGGGTCACCTCTTTCGAGGCAGCGTGATGAAACTCACCGAGGCCACGGAGGAAAACAGACAGGTCAAGGTGAACATAAGGAACTACCCATCCTTCATGCCCCTTCGCCATCTCGAGGACCACCCAGGCATACTTTGGGCCAGAAGAGACGATCATCGTTGGGACTCCCGCTCCAACACGATGGTGCCCGGGAGCCAAGTGACGGCGATGTGGGAGGGCGAGCCGCCAACGATGATCACCCTGCCTGGGCCTGGGCGACGGTGCCGGGGACATTGGCGTGCGCCACTGCCTGCAGGGCGTGCTGCCTCAGCTCCTCCCGCGTGCACAACGCCTTGCCAGCTGGCAATGTGGTGATGATCACCTGGGCGGGAGGCGGTTGCCACGGAGGCGGCGCGACGTAGCTGGCAGCGGGGCGGTCAGGTCCGTCCAGCAGCAGGTGGATGAGGTCGGGGAGGAGGTGGATGGCAGCGATTTATTTTCCCAAACAGGTTTGCAAACTTTCGGTTACGGTTAGGTTAGGTTAGGTTCAGGTTAAATTAATCATGGTAACTTTGTGTGGGAATCACAATGAGGGTATTTTCAAGAAAATCCTGTGGTTATGTTTCGGAGCTACAGCCATGCGTAGAGGCCGCCAACCAGTGCAAACTCGTTTGGGAAATAAAATTTCGCTGCCCGGCAATAGGTCCCGCTGCTGCGGCAAGACCCTACATAGCCTGTCCCGCGCGGCAGACTCCCTTGTCTGGCAGAGGATCTTAGCCACCCGACAGACCACGATTTGTCGAACACTGGTGGCAAGGGGCATCAACCGTGCCTCCGCCTGCATAACGCGGGTGTTGGCCCAGCGCGGTGCCCCCAGCGTGGTCCTCGTTGCCTGGTTCTGGAGGACCTCCAACCTCCTCTGCTGGGTGAGCGACAGCGCGACAAGCACGGCCGCGCTGTAATCCCCCAGGGCGCGCACAGTATGCACGTAGAAGAGGCGCAGCACTGATGACGCGGCCCCGGCGTGTGTCCTGGTCATGACCCTCATGATGTTGAGGCCCCGGTCAAGCCACATCCTCAAACGCCTTCTCCAGGTCGAGGAAGCCGGCGACAGCAGGGCGGTTGTTGACTTGGCCCATGACGTTGTTGAAGGTGCCCACCCCCGTGGTGAAGGCGAAGATGTGTGGGTGGAGACCTACCAGGCGCCACTGGAGGCGGGCCAGCACCATCCTCTCCACCGTCTTGGCCGTGCAGCTCATCAGCGAGATGGGGGGCGGCCTGGTGGGTTCCCTGGGCTTAGGGATGGGCTGGATGTCAGCCTCCTTCCACGCAGAGGGTAAGTGGCCAGCCAGCCAGGAGGAGTTGATCAGGGCCAAGAGTGCCGCCCCAGCGTAGGCCAGCATGGAGTAGGTGACGCCGTCAGCACCCGGAGCAGTGTCCCGTCCCTTCCTGGCTCTTACTAGCTACTGGGGAGTGAAGGGCTGGTCAGTGGCGTCGGGGCGAGCGCGTGCGGCGCCGATGACAGCCTCACACACCGGTTGGAGCCGAACCTGCAGCCGCTGGACCCGGACGGGGAGTTGATCGCTGCTACCCCTCGTGGCAAACATCCCTACCACGGCCTCCTGTAGCCAATGGGGGTGGGCAAAAGGGCGGGGAGGTGGCGCTGAACACAAGAACGTGTAACTTTATCTTAAGGCAGCAACCCCTCTACTATCTGATGTCTTTATGCTCCCCCTCCCTTCGTCCTCCTTATCCTCCTCTCCCTTCGCACTCTCTCTCCACTTTTATCTGCTCACCACACGGCACACCAATTATACCAAACACGACTCGTGAATAGGCAACTTACGACTCCTGATTTCATTACTTCATGCAGCGAGTCGTGCAAGTGGTTGCCTCCCATCTACACAAACATCCATATCTTCCCTTACACCCATCATCCCCTGACACCTACACAGCAATCCATCGAACCTTCATCAGATGAAAGAGACGACCGTACAAAATATATAAACGATCCAATGGAAACCGTGTTTTCAGATAGTAGATTGATTACAAACGTCGTTTTGAAAGATTAATTAGGTCAAATAAGCGCAAGTATGAAGAGAAAATAGCTAGAGAATCTAAATCGAACCATAAATGTTAATTTCTTCATTTATATGAAGCACCAAAAACGTCAAACCGTGTATAGGGCCGTTGAAAGATAAGAACATCTTATATTAGACGACAATAACAGTATGGCATCCGCACTCAATGATTTACATTAATGCGGTTTTTTATTATAGCAGACAAAAGTCCATTACCAGAACTAGTTTAATATGTTCGCGGGACCAGTAAATGACAGGTTGGTAATCGGAAATACAACAGAAGACGAAATCGAAGTATTTGCAGAAACTTGATTCATCAAAATCCACAGGGGTTGACATTTCACCTAAATTGCTTCGGAAATGCCATAGCCAATTCTCGCTCCCATTAATAATTATATTTAATCTATTGTTATTGGATGAAGTAAGTTCCATGTATTGTGGATGTTAGCTAATGTGACGCGGATACTTAAGAAAGGTAGTAAAAGCCTCGAAAGTAACTATTGCCCAATCAATCCAACTTCTGTGAAATATAATTAAAGTATTCGAAAATATTGCGTGATAGAAAAGTATCCTATCTAGATAATAATAACTTAATATTAAATTGGGTTTAATAACCCTGGGAATGGGTTCCGTAATAACAAATCTTGCCTGACTAACTTACTCGATAATATTTCTAAATGTCATCTATTAGAACTGGGAATATATAATAACTCTGATATAATATACCTAAATTATCAGAAAGCCTTCGATACAGTTCCCTATAAGAGGTTATTAACCATATTAAAAGCGCATGGTTTAGGAGATTAGCTGTGTTCATGAATTGTCAATTGACTTTCTAACCGTAAGCAGCGTGTTGTTATTAATGGTGAGGGATCGAATTGCCTAGATGTTACAAGTGGGGTACCACAGGATTCGGTCTTAAGTCCAACTCTTTTTTTTCTGATATATATGAACGATCTAGACTGCGGGCTATATCAATAACGTTGAAATTTTCTGATGACACCAAATTATGCGGTATATCATTTACTAGGGAAGAATCTGAACTCATAAAACGTGATCTAGATAAACTATCGGCATGGAGCGATATACGGCTGTTGAAATCATATAATGATAAATGTAAAGTAATGCATATAGGTAACGATAATCTCATATATAACTATCAAATGCAGAATGTCATTAACAGAGGTAAAGCTGGAAAAAAAATTGGTGTCATCATTAGTAATCAATCTTGATAAAAGTGCACATTGCTTAAGGGGGGCTTCCACTGATTATGGCCAAAAAATAGTTTTTTCTGAAAATATTCATGCTAGTGTATCTCATCATCCCGCGTGGTCTCCGTAAGTCTGCCACGTGTACGATTCATACAGCGCCCTTTAAAATTTTTATCCCGCGGCGTGTGCCACGCCCCCTTCCCACTCAGCGTTGCTTATTCGCTTTATTTCTTCATTATTTTCATGTTTTTTTCCGATTTTTCCCCGATTTTTTTGTGCTACGATACTGTACGATATGTTAGGTTGCCTCTGGCAGTGTCCGCACCACCCTGTTGCCGGCCCCGGGCCCTCAGTTACCCGTATCGATCGAAGGAGGCGCACGCGCTGTCTGTACGGGGGTAGACGCTCAGTGACACCTTCAGACACACCTTCTTGTACCTTTACCCGCAATTTTTTTTACTGTTACTTACAACCATGCCTCTCGTAAGTAAAAAGCGGAAGTTACTGATGGAAAAGGAATTCTAGCTGAAATTAAAGTGACCTCAGGCTGACCCCAAGTGACCTCTGGTTGACCCTTGACTTCAGAATGCGTATCAGGTATGTCAGAAATATATACTAGCAAATTTTTATAGTTATTAACATTGCATTATTGTAGATACAGCTATTTATAACTTTGATCACGTTTTTCCCACAACTTAATTTTTTCCACATTTGAAGTCTAATAAATCTGAATTGCTTCTACCAAAATGAATATTTCTTGTTGCATACTGATCGTGATGTAACTCTACAAATCTGTTAGATAGTTTTCACCTAGAGATAATGTGCAATTTTTGACGAATATTTTAAGAGTGCTATTTTCACAAAATTTTCTCCTTAATTTTCATTATTTTTGCCCATACTTATTATTTACTTTACACACTTATCATCTTTCACAATTATTTATTCAGATGTCTTGATTTTGAGGTTTATAGGAAAACGCTTTACTCCTTTAGAATTGTTAGCTATTACAATATTTTATAGAACTTTGAAAACTTTAAAAAAAAAAGTTGTAGCTCGTAATTTTCATGCGATTTCATTGAAACCTGGTACATAGCATTGCTATATATATGCGCATCAAACATAAAAAAAAAATATAATCAAACAAAAATAAAAGTTATACTGAACAAATCGAATACTTGCTGGCACAGTGGTTAGGCCCCCTTAACTGCTATTAAAGAGGCTTAAATGATTTTGGGTTTCATTAAACGGAACTTTGAACATAAACCTCCTAAATTAATGAAACGTTTATATACGTCTTTAGTTAGGCCGCACTTACAATATGACGTTCAATTTTCGTCGTCTTATTTCGTAAAAGATGAAGCCAAGTTGGAATCAATTCAAAGAAGAGCGACCAAATTGATTCCACCGATGCGAAACTTCTTTTGTAGAGAGATTCCGAAAACTAAATATGTTTTTCCTTAAAGAATCGTAGGCCGTGGGGACTTGATAGAATCTTTTAAGATTCTTATGGGATTCGATATCATCAACCGCGAGAACCTTTTTGATCTGTATGCTCAGGTGACAATAAGAAACAGAGGTTCAAATCTAAATGGGCAGCGTTTCAACACAGATCTTCGATATAATTATTTCAATGTTAGAGTAGTCAATAGATGGAACAAGATACCAGAATATGCTGTCAAAGCCAGCACAATAACCACATACAAAAGCAGACATGATGCGTACTTCAAAGAAAAGAGCTATTGATATTGCCCCTCGACTAATACTTAATAGCGTCCACCGGATGAGTTAGTGTTCGTAGTAGTTAAGGTTAGCATACTAAATTCCTATCATTCTTTGCTATAAAAATGTCCATTTACCTGTCCACTACATGATGTTCGTTTCCAACTCTTTCTTGCCAGCCTGTCGCCGGAGGGAGGTGTGGGCTGAGAGGAGCTTTGTTCTGTGCTATCCTGTTCTTTTACGTGTAGTTTTAGTTAGTAGTATGTTAGTTCAGCAGATACACTCGCAATATACCAAAGGGTCTCCTGGTATCTTATCTGTTCTTTCTTTGTATTCCGAATTCCTATGTAATCTCACAAGGCTTCAAACTACCACCTTTACTCATTATACATCCTTAAACATGGACACCCAGTACTTTGCCCACATCAACCCTCACTTTTCCTTTAATAAATCGCTCAGGTTGCTTTTAATGTTATCTTGAATAACATTTCACTTCTAGGTGCATACTTTTTTTTCTCTCTCTCTCTCTCTCTCTCTCTCTCTCTCTCTCTCTCTCTCTCTCTCTCTCTCTCTCTCTCTCTCTCTCTCTCTCTCTCTCTCTCTCTCTCTCTCTCAATATATCTATATCATATATAGTATCTATATCTATATCTATATATATATATTATAATATTAATATATATATATATATATATAATATATAATATTATATATATATATATATATATACGCGTATATATACGCAGTAATTCGATGCATCACTACATTCCTTTCTCTCGCAGACACCTGGTTTGTAGAAGACCGCCCTAACCTTCCTTTCTCCTACCCCCATCACGATTAAGCACCTTCCCTTACCCCCTCACTCTTTGCCTCTCCTCCACCCTCCCAACAATCTTCGGTGAGGAATACTAAATAGTCTTCTTGTTCCAAGCCTCCACCAGCACCACTATTTTCATCCCAACCATCATGGAACTCACTCACTCACTCTCCTCTCTCTCTCTCTCTCTCTCTCTCTCTCTCTCTCTCTCTCTCTCTCTCTCTCTCTCTCTCCCCTGCTGATGGTATACGGTATAATGTATGTAGTATACTCGTATGTCAGAGTTTCTTCCTTCGAACCTCTTGACTCCTTCGTTCCACCCCCATGAACTCACCCCCGTACGTTTTTCAGGTTCAAGGTAAAATGATGTGCAAGGAAGGAATATACTTCTTTTTCGTCATACAACTGAGCGCGAATACAGAAAAAAAAAAATATAATATATGTTTTAGAAATTTCTTTTGGATATCACATCCTTTTTTCATCTTCTTTCCTTAGCTCAATAGTACATCTTAACCTATATTCATCTTTTCTTTTTTATGTAATTTTTGCTTTCGCTTATCTCATTTTTCATGCTTTTCACTTCTCTTACCTGTTTCCTTTTCTCTTCATTAAACTATTACACGTATTCACGTGGTACTTTATTTTTTTAATTTTTGCTATATATATATATTTACTTCCTCGTTATCTCTCAATTTTTCTTCTTTTCTTTTCCTGTCGTTGTCATCGTTGTCCTCCTCCCTCTACCTCCCCCCTCCTCCATCTCCTCATTTCTCGTTTCTTCCTCTTCTCTCCTCCTGGTCTATGCTTCCTCCCCAGCGCGACCGCAGGCAGTGCCCAGCGGTGCCCCACTTGACATGCAGGTCCTGCGCGGCCGCAGGTTCTCACTGTAGCATAATAATGTCTTTATTAAGGAGACAACCTGAGGGAGCACCAGCCGCCCTGCTTACCTTCTCTCTTATCTCAATTTTCCTCCGCCCTTGCCTTCTTTCAGCCTCTCCTCTAGCTACTCAAAATGGTTTCTTTTCAGTTTTTCTCATTTTCCATCGTCTTTTTCCTTTTTCATTAATTCGTCGTATAATTTTACTTTTTTAAAAAGTTCCTTACATACACCGTCCTCCTTCCCTTCGTCCTTTCGTTCATGAGACTTGAGTTTCGTACACGAAACCAAAGTTTGTTCACGAAATCAGTCATAAGTTATTTGGGCAGATAAGTCTTTTGGGGAGGCGGTAGCATACTTAGCGTCACCAAGTGGCGTGCTAGGTAACCCAAGTTCGATCTCTGATGAGGGCCAAAGTCCACTTAATATTTTTCTGCTCCATCGAGTGGCCTAAGAACACCCACATGATACCCATTGACATTCGATTGCAAGTGCATCGGAGGACACATGGGGGTGGCATGAGCCTCTAATCACAGGCGTCACTATAAAAATCCTGTCTGCGGCACTACGGGCGAGGGCCATCCATCACAGCCCTCAAGTGAGGCCTACTTCTCCAGGGCTTTCTATCCGAACCCTAGAGGTCACTGCCTACACACACTATAGTACAAATAAAATAAATAAATAAATAAATAAAAAGTGATTCCATAGTAAAAGGTCAGCTGCGGGAATTTTCTGAAAGAGATCGATAAAACAAGGAAATTGTTTTGTATGTCTGGTGGTAACCAGGGTAGCACGGCAGCCAACGATGAAGCAACGGATGGCATTAACGATAACACTCTTCTAGTCATACACGCTGGCACAAATGACATTGTGAACACCAGGTCCGAGGACTGCTGGAGAAGTACATGCGGATGATCCAGCACTACACAAATTGATTATTACCATTATAAAACATAACAGAGAAGGTAGAGTGGGAAGAGCGCAATCGCTATAGGTTCCCAGAGGGCAGCGCCCATCTACCTTGCCCGTTGAGAGAGAGAAGGGAAGAACAACACAAAGCAATAGAAAAGCACACGTACTACATAGAGAGGAAAAATACTTGAGAAAGAAAGAATCGAAGTGATAACAATATAATTAAAACGCAGAAATATTCAACAGTTCTGACTGATCAGCTGACCAGTCGGATAACAATAATAAATGTTTTGTTAGATACAATTTAATTAACAACGCTGAGTGATAATCTGGTCAGCACCTAACAACGGCTATGTCATTTACAATTATATGTATTATGTATATGGTATATATGTATATGCTATTCATAACAAAACAAAATCACCAGACGCGCAAACACGATAACATCAAGATACCACGGCGTCCAGCGCACCACTCTATACAAGCAAGAGACTTGTGACGTAGACTAAGCAAGGTAGAATTATAATCAAATAAGCTTTTTAAGATCTTATTCGCAGCCGACTTGAATTTGTACACATTATTCGCAGCAACGTACCCTCAAGTGCGTCAAGTCCAACAAGTTCCATAATCTGACCGAATTCGGCATAAAACAGCGCTGAAACGGACCAGTGCGACATTTGATCTGCTGCCAGCAGAGTGTGCATATATGTGAGTTCGACGCAAGCCGAGTGGTCCTGGTAGGTACAAAAGCATCGGGGGTTGAATTATTCAGCGGGTGGAGCTGATTGGCACGAATCTTGTAAAGCATGCAAACGCAGCTGACATCACGGCGGAGTCCTAGATTCCTTGTCGCCTCACCACCACAAAGGAACCTCGCGGAGGAGAGAACTCTGTCAATGACCCGGAGGCAATGACGCAGCTCCGGATGACCACACAGGAGCACAATACTCGAGCACCGGAAGATAAAACAGCGGGAGCATCTGCCAGAGATCGACTGATCGCCAAAGATCCGGTAAGTATTCCTCATTATGCCGAGCTTTTGCGAAGCAGAACTGACAAAACAACTGATGTGTCTTTCGAAAGTCAGTTTTGAATCGAACTTGACTCCCAGGATGTCTATCTTGTCACATACCGTTAGTGGTGAGCCATTAACAAGCAGAGTGTCATGAGGAAGATTCAAGGTGTGGGAGCGTGAAATCACGTAACATCATCGTTTCAGGCACCCTTCCCCAGATCAGTGCGCCGCGTACTTTATTTAACAATGCCTTCAGCGCAAATATTTGTCTTAAAACCGTTTGTTCGGAAGAAGGCGTCGACTTTGTAAATATGCTTTCTATCGAAAACCACTCCTCTTCAAGGAAGATGGCTTACAACTGAATGAGGCTGGGTCATCTCGGGTTAATAAAACGGCCAACGAACTCAAGTACCCTCGCCGAAGTACGTAAATGCCTGGCCCCACGATGCCACCTCGGTACGAAATATCGTAAAAGCCTGTATGTTCAATGCGCGCAGCATCCGACATAAATTTTTTCAGACCTCGTAGCCTTTGTTGTGACCGAAGATCATTATTTTATTGCCGTATCAGAATCCTGCCTGAACACTACAATTAGAGACTTTTTGACTCAATATAATTTATCCGGTTACTTATTGATAAGTTGCGAAAGGGCGAATAGAGCAGGCGGAGGAGTATTACTATACGTAAAAACCAATGTTCATCCTACGGTCATAGAATACAAGAGAATTGATAATGTGGATTCTCTATTTTTGTAGATAAAGAAGATCCGTTTGAAAAAAATACACAAATCTGACTAGTTTTGACCCCCAGTTCACAACATATGATAACGAGCTATACGACAAGATAATTGAAATGGGAAATGCGTTCCATTGCGCCATCTTTGGTGATTTCAACCTTGTCGTTACTTCCTGGGGAAATCCGCTAAACTCTCACTCGAGTCACGACTTCTATAGCGATTTATTAGAAAGTTCCTTAACTCAGTTCATAAATCCACGAGGTGACATCATATTAGACCTTGTCTTTTCAACAAATGCCAATTTAGTAAAGAATGTGAATATTGGCCCTAAATTTGGCACTAGCGACCATATAATTGTGACTGATATAAATTCGAAGAGATGGAACGCGTTTGCGATGAACAAATTTCCCTATATAGTCAAAGTATCTTTGAAAGACAGGTTGATTTTATCATAAACAGATTGGAGCGTATTATCAAATGAAACGGATATATATCTTCCAGTCGGTAAAAGACGTTATAATATGAATAAACCCAAGTGGTGGAACAGCCAAATTTATTATGGGCTATTACATGTCACCTCCGTGGTGCAGTGGCTAGCGTGCCTGGCTACGAATCTGCGGGCCCTGGTTCGAATCCGGGCCAGGGCAAGTCGGTGACCAGCCTACCCAGCTGTTCTTCCTTCCTTTCAGGGTTGATAAATGGGTATCTGGGGTAACCTGGTGAAGGTAACTGTGGTAACCCGGGTGTCACACTAGCCCTGTGTCCCGGGGTAACGGGTCCTCACCCACCACAGGCTCTAAGGGCTAATGCCACGGAGATGAGCACCGAATGCCACGCGCAGCATAGCGTATGCTCCCATCTTTACCTTTACTTTTATCAAGGTAAAGATATGCTAACGCAAGATAGTTTCACCACCCCCACGCCGCGCAGGGGGACGTGACGTCACGCTGAATCCAAAGGGAGAGGAGGGGGAGACAGAGAGAGAGAGAGAGAGAGAGAAAATGAAGATTAATTATACCGTATCCTAATGTAAATTACTATTCGGCTTTGTACAAACAGTAGTAATAAATAATTAAGAAATAAAGTTGAACCATTGTTTAGGTGGTACATGATAATTTATAAGATATGATTTTTATTGGAAGTGATGGAACTACAATGGTATGGAGAAAATAATTGTGATATTTATCTAACAGGGGAAGGAATATAAGTGGAGAGTTAGGCTACACAGCTCTGCGACAAAGCCTGACTGAAGCCCGCAGACATTCAAACCCTGGTGGCGCGATTCCCCGTTACGTCACGCATGGAGGCGCACAACGGACCGATTTTGCCACAACGCCCCCCCAACGTGAAACTACCTTGCGTAGCATATCTTTACCTTGACTTTTATTACAGAAAAAACGGGACTATCGTAAATATCTTTTTATTTTGTCACAAAGGACTGGCCAAGGACAAAAGAAATGTAAAAAAAGCTCGCTTAACTGCCAGTCCCTATAAAGAAGACAGTAAGAAAATACAAAAAGGTGGGGTAGGCCAATTTAGTTCTGGAGGTGTCTTGTTACTCCTCTCATGAAAATATTTAAGTTGTAGGAAGGTGGAAAAATAGAAACAGAAAGAGGGTTTCAGAGCTTACCAGTGAAGGGGATGAAAGAGTGACGATAACTCTTGCATTAGGGAGATGGACAAAATAAGGATGAGCATGAGTAGAACGTCTTGTGCAGCGAGGCCGCGGGAGGAGGGGAGGCATGCAGTTAACAAGTTCAGAAGAGCAATGAGCATGAAAATAACGGTAGAAGATCGCAAGAGAAGCAACATTGCAGCGGTGATTCAAAGATTGAAGAAATTGGAGGAGAGGAGTCAGAGGAGAGTTGATGAAACGAAAAGCTTTTGACTCAACCCTGTTTAGGAGACCTGTATGAGTGGATTCCCCCAAATATGAGAGGCCTATTCCATACATGGACGAATAAGTACAGAGCAAGCAATTGGGAGGGAGAACAAAATGGACGTAGACGCCACAGGACACCTAACTTCATAGCAGCTGTTTTAGCAAGAGATGAAATGTGAGATTTCAAGTTCAGATTTTTAGTAAAGGATAGTCCTAGAATATTTATTGTAGAAGAGGGAGACAGTTGAGTGTCGTTAAAGAAGAGGGGATAGTTGTCTGTAAGGTTATGTCGAGTAGATAAGTGAAGAAATTGGGTTTTTGAGGCATTGAACAAAACAAGGTTTGCTGTGCCCTAGTCATAAATTATAAAAAGATCAGAAGTTAGGCGCTCTGTGGCATATTTCCGTGAATTTCTTAGTTCCTGTTGAGTTTGACGTCTATTGAACGACGTTGAACAATGCAGGGTAGAATCATAAGCGTAGGATTGGATATGGCATTGAGTTATGACCGTGTACAGTAGCTGCAATAGAACGGTTTGAAAGGAAACTTAAGATGAAGGTGCAGAGATGATAGAAACCGAATGAGGGTAGTTAAATTTTTTTAGATTTGTGCCAGACTATCAAAAGCTTTTGATATGTCTAAACCAACAGCAAAAGTTTCACCAAAACCCCTAAAGGAGGATGACCAAGATTCAGTAAGGAAAACTGGCTCCAAAGAAGGCTCCAACCTCAATGTGACGTCATGAGCTTGGACATCTGTGATTGGCCCGACCTCCCCACACCACATACTATTCCAGAGAACGGTAATATGCGTCCCGCCCATCTTGCAGCTGGTGACGCCAGCTGAATTTACATGACTTTATTGATGCTTTATTTACGCCCACCATAAATGTCAATGTTTGCATGTGCGGCTTTTAGCTCATTTTACACCACTTTTTTCCTGTCGTATAATAACATTTTTGTTCTATGTAGTTCTTCAACATACGTAAGTGACAATATGCTAGTGTGCTCTGAATATTTCTCTCCTTAATCATGTGGTATACTATAATATTCCTCTTTATAGTTCTTGCAACACACGTAAGTGACAATGTGCCTAGTCTGATCTGTATATGTCCTTCATTTAATAATGTGACACACGTAAGTGACAATGTGCCTGTGTGATCTGAATATGTACTTTATTTAATCCTGTAACACACGTAAGTGACAATGTGCTAGTGTGATCTGAATATTTTACTCTGTATGTATGTATTGCCAATGTATGTTATTAGGGTATGTTAGGTAGGTACTAGTGATGGACCGAATATTCGCATTCGCATTCGCAATTGCGAATATTCGCAATTGCGAATATTCGCATGTTTTTTTCAATATTCGCATTCGCATTCGCATTCGCACTCCCACTCGTAGTTGTTTGCGAATATGCGAATATTTTGCCCAAATCAATAAACTGACAAAATAAGAAATAAATATAACAAGTGAACATAATAATACTCAAGCAAACATATAAATAAATTAATAATTTAGCCGAGCGTAAGTTAAAAGAATGGGGTGAGGAGGTGTAGTGGTAGAAAGGCCATAGTCCCTCGGACACTCCCTCTATCCTCAACTCTTCAACAGAGTGGCAGCCGCTACTCTCAAGGTCACTGTTACTGAACTCAACTCATTGCCTCGTGCGCCATACTCCAGTAAGCATATACGTACTCTTCTCTGTCATACACGAGCACAATCAACTATCTTTGAAAGATAACAGTGTTGCAGCTACTGCATAATGGCATCCAGTCACACCAGTGTGGTTTGAGATTATTTCGAGAGATTATCTCTAGTGACATTGCAGTGTAAACTTTCCAATAATTATTATTCATGTAAGATATTATCATGTAAGTATTCGTGTAGGAGTGGGTCCTCGTCCCGCAACCTGGAAACATAAACTTGAATGGAATTTATTTTAGACATTCATTTTTTTATGGCTGAACTCTTACAATGCATACAAAAGATTTCAGTTCCCGGTATAGAATCAAAAATAGTGTATAACTTGAAATATTTTGTAATATTCGCAATTCACATCCGCAT
>JACEEZ010019139.1:45676-50676 GCA_016584305.1 Chionoecetes opilio
TCTGTCCTCGTCTCCAGGGAGCTGTTCTGATCTCTCTCTCTCTCTCTCTCTCTCTCTCTCTCTCTCTCTCTCTCTCTCTCTCTCTCCATATATAATGTTATTCACAGATTATAATTATCTGTGGGGAAAAGATGCAGCTATGACATTATACGGTGTTGAATGAGAGAAAGAAAGAAAAAACTTTTAAGTGTTCAAAGTTGGTATCAATCATCAATCATTGGGGCCATACGCCGGGGGGCGCGTCGCCTCGCCCACCCTACGACGCCACTCCCGGGAGTCACCACGCGCGAGTTCCCATGCAGGCTCCTTTCCCATACCAAGCAACTCTCGACAAGAAACATCAACTTGCCCCAGCCACGAGCCTTGTGGGCGCCCCCTTGGCCTCCTCCACGCCGGATTGTCTCTTACAGATACAACCCGATGGGAAGGATCGGTTTCAGGGTAGCGTGCCACATGCCCATATAGCCGAAGTTGGCGCTGACGGATTATGCAGGTAATAGGCCTCGATTCAGTCTCACGGTGCAATCGCTGATTTGACACGTAATCATCCCAGCGATACCCCATGATTCTGCGAAGAAACTTATTACCAAAGGCATCGATTCGTCTCTTCAAGTCACTATTTAGTGTCCATGTCTCACAACCATAGAGTAAGACAGGGATCACAAGCGACTTGAAGATCCGGATCTTTGTCCTCCTGCACAGGTACCGACAACACCAAATACTCCCGCTGAGCGAGTCCATAACACCGTGGGCTATGCCAATCCGCCGCAAGGCTTCTTGACGTGACCCGCCGTCATTATGGACTGCGCTACCAAGGTATGTAAAACTTTCCAAGATCTCAATGTCCTCGCCACACGCATGAACAGACTGTACTGCTTCATCTAGTAAGTCTCCAAACACCTGGACCTTGGTCTTGAGCCAGGAGACCTCAAGTCCCAAAGGCTTTGCCTCCTCGTGCAGCGCCTCGAGAGCCATCACCAGGACCTCCAGCGACTCAGCAAAGATTACTGCATCATCGGCAAAAACAAGATCAGTGATCTTGGTGTTGCCGACGGATGCTCCACAATCACTTTGATCTACAACCTTGTCCAATACCCAGTCCATACACGCGTTGAAATGTGATGGGGCAACAAGGACGCACCCTTGCCTCACTCCTGTATTCACAGGAAAGAAGCTGGATACACCTGCCCCACACTTCACAGCACTCTCAGTCCCAGAATACAGACCAGTTATCAAACCAATAGTCCTTGCAGGAATCCCTCGAAGTCGCAGAAGATATCAGAGTGACTCACGATGCACTGAGTCAAACGCCTTCTTGAGATCAACATAGGCTGCAAGCATCCCCTGTCGAAGCTCACGTCGGCGTTCCACCAGGACACGAAGCGCTAGGATACGGTCCGTTGTTGACTTACCAAGCGTGAACTCAGACTGCTGAGGTCTCTGATGCTTCACCAGATGACTGCGAATTCGTGTCAGCAATAGATGGGCAAGCACCTTGCCTGGTACGCTGAGCAATGTAATACCGCGGTAATTGTTGCAGTCCTGACGGTCCCCTTTCCCTTTCCAGATAGGGGCGACCAGCCCCCTTTTCCAGTCAGGAGGAATGGTACCTGATTGCCACACGGCAGTCAGGACAGCATGCAACCCGCGGATCATGGCCTCACCCCCCAGCTTTGAGGAGCTCCGCACTGATATTACAAACACCAGCTGCCTTTCCACCCTTCAACTTTGCTACAGCCTCTCTGACTTCGTCAAGAGAGGGTGCGGTTTCGTCAATGGGAGGATCGGCATCCACTGCCTGTAACCCAGTGGTGTGAAGCTGCTCAGTTGGAGGGTCCACCGTGAACAACTGCCCAAAGTACTCAGCCCAACAAGCCATCCGCCCATCCATGTCCGACACGAGGCGCCCATCTGCTGTTCGAATAGCACTCGCCCGAGAAGGAGACTTGGAACGGAGCTTCTTCAGGGCTCGGTAGGCGGGTCGGAGGTCATTAGCGTTCAAATGACCCTCGACATCCTCAGCGAGACTCCTGACATACCTCTCCTTGTCTCTCCTCAGGAGGGTTCTAGTCCGGCGTGACAGAGCCCTGTGCTGGTCCCGGTTCCTAGCCAGCCTGGCAGCGCGACTCTCCTCGATTTTCTCCAGCGTCTCCGTCGAGACAAAACCACGCCTTGACCTCGGGCGCTCCCCAATACACTCCTTGGCAGCCTGTAGAGTTTCACGTTTGAAGGTATCCCACAGTTCTACAGGATCCCCGAGAGCACCGAGCACATCAAACCGATTTGAGACTGCCACCGCATACTCATGAGCACATGTCAAGTCCTTCAGTTTCTCAAGATGAAACACAGTATGGTTACCTCTTGAGATTCTTCTGGACTTGACATGAAGTGTAGCAACAACAAGTCTGTGATCTGTTCCAAAGAACTCAGCACTCCGGTAAACCCTGCAGTTCTGGAGGATCCTCCAACGAGTACTAACGAGGATGTGGTCGATCTCCTTAGCTACCCCTCCGGCATTACTATACCATGTCCAGCGGTGCAGCTCTGGTCTCTGATACCAAGAACCTGCAATTCTCAACCTTCTGGACCTTGCAAAGTTCAGAAGCAGAGAACTGTTGGTGTTTCTGGTACCGGAGCCATGGGGACCAACACACAACTCGTAGCCATCTCTCACAGTGCCAGTAGTAGCATTGAAGTCGCCCAAGACAATGAGTGTGTCCAAGACAATGAGAAAGTTGGTAGATGAGTGATAATGATGTTGATAATAATAAAAGGTAATAAGGAAAATTATGATGATAATAATAATGATAGTTATGATAATAATAGTAATAATAATAATAATAATAGTAATAATAATAATAATAATAATAATAATAATAATAATATAATAATAATAATTATAATAATAATATTATTATTAGTAGTAATATTATTATTAACAATAATAATATCAAGAACAATGATGATAATAGTGATGATGATGACTATTACGTATACTCTTACTACCACCACTACTAAAAGATTGTAATAATATCATAAGAATAAGAATCATTACTATTATTGTGAGGGCTGGGGACGTGGAAGAATGAGGAATAGAAGGGAAAGAAGGATAAATGGGGAAAGAGAAGGAGAAAGAGAATGAAGGAGAGTACTGATGATGGTGGTAGATAGAGAGAGAAAGAGGCAATAATGTTGTGCTTACACAACTTTTCCTTATCAAGCCGGCAATGGGTGGCCAGCAGTCACCTGCAGATTTGCTGATCACAGCGGAGGGTCCCTCCCGTCCCCCGACGAAGGGGAATAGGGAGAAGGAGGAGAGGAGAGAGAGAGAAAGTGAGGGGAGTGAGAGAAGGTGTGATAGTGAGAGAAAGTGAGGGAGAGAGGAAGGCGAGGAGAAGGAAGAAGAGTGCGGAACCATCACCCCTCACTTCACACATTAGATGATTAAATGTCAGCACTGAGATAACCTTTGACCTGTACCCACCCCACGCCTGGCCTCTCCCTGAACACAGAGGAGACAAAGATCAGATTCTATATATCCTCCGGTGTGGGCACACGCCTTACTGTGTCGCGGTGACCTCTTATACGAGACTAGTGTATTTGTCTAAGTGCAGCAAGCGAGTTAGGTGGTATTCCTTCCAGGTACACGCGTTCAAGTGCGTGGCTGAGACCCACTCTGCCGCTCCACCCACGCCACGCCCTAAGCCACTGTCCGCCGCTCCGCTCGCCCCGGTGTTTTTCCTCTGTGCCCTGAGATGAAGGGGCTACGGCGGGGCAAATAGTGGCGCTCTGCGTTGCCCCGATGGCTTTTCTCCTGGGCCCCAGGGGCCACGGGGCCTCGGCGGGACGACTACGGAATACCCCGCATAGCCCCAGGGGCGGGAAGTGCAACTCTACGAAGCCATGACGTCCCTGCAACACTACCCGCCCCGGTGGCTTTTCTCCTGGGTCCCAGGGGCCACGGGGCCTCGGCGAGACGACTACGGAATACCCTGCATAGCCCCCAGGGGCGGGAAGTGCAAATCTACGAGGCCATGACGTCCCTGCAACACTGCCTGCCCCGGTGGCTTTTCTCCTTGGGCCACAGGGATTCCCGGGGCCGCCGTGGGGCAACCAAGGGGCGCCCTGCTTTGCCCTAGGGGGTAGGTACGTGCAACTCTACGATGCCATGTCCTACCACACTACCTGCCCCTGTGGCCTCTCTTCAGGGCCCTTGGGGAACCACTATGCGCTGGGGCCAGACACTAGCGGCGGGTCCGGGGCGGAGGTGAAACTCTACGCTGCTACAACGCCCTACTAGATACCTCCTTCAGGAGGCTTCCCCTGGGTTTTCCCCCCGGGACCCCGGGGCATTACGAGACACCTGCAACAGGATCTTAGGAACTCTTGAGTACCACATACAGGTCTTCTTGAAGGCGACGCAGCAGATGGTGATGTATCTATATGATTGACAGTACATGACAGGGGCGGGCGATTAATGGATGCCCCCGGGGCAACTATGCAAGCTAGGGGCCTCGGGGGGGACAGGGAGGGTCGCCCCCCGGCAAATGCCGGGGCGTTACTAGCCTGGGGAGGTAAGCTCCCCGTAGCTCCGACGTTACGGGCACAGCCCTGTGTACCTCATCGGTACCCAGGAGTTATGCCCAACTCGGCACCTTCAGGTAGGGGTGCCGGGGTTAATTGTCATGCCACGACCAGCGACCGATTGGATAGAACCGTAGCGGGTTGGGGGGCCGCTAAAACAGGAGCTATATCAACCCCCCCCCCCCCCCCCCGTTGAGCCCATGCACGCAAATTCCTTCCCCCCTTCGGGAGTAGGGCGGCGTGGGGCTTAACAATTATTATTATTATTATTATTATTATTATTACTATTATTGTTAGTGTTATTTCATTATCATGATAATAATTAACATTATGATAAGAATATCAAGATTTGAATAAACAACAACAATAATCATAATAACAACAATTATAACAATGATAGTAATCGTGAAAATATT
>JACEEZ010019139.1:53176-73176 GCA_016584305.1 Chionoecetes opilio
GCACCTCCCCTAAATCAACTGATTTGCAAAAAATGTGCACCAACGACTCACTAACAACCTCTTTCCATTATTTTAATACCCTTCATCTGGTCCTGGTGACTTAAACTTCTTCATTCTATCTATATCCTCTTTTACCATTTTCTTGGTTATTACAATATATTTTAGTTGCTCATCTTCTTCACCTCTAAACATATGTTCGCTATTAGGTATCATATGCATATCCTCCTGAGTAAAAACAATTAAGAAAAAATAATTAAAAAATTTACACAATTATTCACCAGAACTTACCAACTCCCCCTGTCGTATTTTCAATGGACCTACCAATTCATTACTCTGTTTTATAGACCTGAAAAAAATCCCTTTGGGTTGGTCTTTGTCTGGCCAGCAACCTTAACCCTTTCACGCACGAAAAGTTTATTAAGTTTTTCCGTCCACTGCGACATCAATTTGGGGCTCTATAAGTTGCCCCGCGGAATGGCCTGACTGTGCGGCGAATGTTTTGTTTATCAATTTCAACCACGATTATTCTTTTTTCCTGGCATTATTATATATCGTTGGTTTCGCAAGAGATTATTCTGCCTTATGAAAGACAAAAATAACAAGAAATGCAAATAAATAGCGGAGTTTAACGACTTAAAAAAACATTGAATAAAGAGAAATAAGAAATACTTACGTTCACCACTTCGTAGCTCGATACTTCCTGAGTCGACTTTTTATGGTTTATATGCCAATAAAAGCGGACTTTTAAGAGGATTCCAACGCTACCATTATAATTTTCATATGGCCAGTAGATTTTGAGAAAATGGAGGAAAACTGAAACACATGTTGGAAGACGGAAGGCTAAGAAGGCGGGCTAACACGCTGCCTGCTGAGAGTGAACAGGGAGACGGGCCCTTATCACTTCAAATCCATTCGCACGAGCGAGTTGACAATTATTTTATTTTATAGGCCTAGCTTGGATCTTTTACGCAGAAAATTTTGACGCGATTCTGATAAATACTGTATTTTTGGCGAATTATTTTATGTTTTTTGACGCAATTCGCGTCAAAAGCTAAGATGTACACGGGCCCGTTTTGACGCGATCGCGTCACCGTGCGTGAAAGGGTTAATCTCATAGTTTTGTTTTGCTGTTCGTGTTAACTTTTTAACTCTCCTAGCCATCACATTATACTGATCTCTGCTCACCTCTCCTGCCTTAACCCTCTTGTACATGTTCATTTTTAGCCCTATGTTGTGTTTTAAAGTCGCACTCATCCATTTGGGATCGTTTTTCCTTGGTCTTATCCCACAATAAGGAGTATTCCTTTTCTGACTTGCAATTCAATTGTAAAAAAAAATGTATAAGCCTCATCGGCATTCACCTCACTTACTCCACCCTCTGCTCTGACACCAGACCTCACCTCCCCCTCCATCCGACCCCAGTTGATCCCTTCCAGGTATATTCTTAATACCCCATAATAAGCCGGTCTGAAATCAGGTACCCTGAGCATATTAACACTTCTAGAGCCTTCCTCCCATTCTAAACAAAACCTAATTTCACAATGATCGATATTACCTAATTGACCTCCAACTTCTACTACCGTAACTAAATCTTCCCTGTTTTTTAGTAATAAATCTACAATATTGTATCCCCTAGTATGCTCCTTGATTACTTGCTTTATAAAAATATCCTGAACTAGTTTTAACAATTCCTCTGCGTCATTATCTCCTACAATTAAATCACAGTCAATGTTCCTAAGATTAAAGTCTCCTACCACTTATAATTGATAACGCATACCTACAAGCCCTGCTTATTTCTTGCCATATAGGAACGGAATTCTCTTTACATAAGTTTGGAGGCCTGTACCATATACCCAAAACTATTTTATCAGTTCCCTCCCTAACTTCCACCCATATAGACTATCATCTGTTTATATAACATGGTTAATAAAACACTGCAATGTATCCCTAGCATAAAGTGCAACTCCTTCACCCCTCCTGCCCAACCTGTCCTTGTGAAAATAACTTGCATACCTCTATCTCAACTTCTGGATTCAATACTTTGCCTGACATATCTAACCATGTTTCTGTTATTGCTATTATATAAAAATCTTCTACACTAGTTATTCCTCTCAGTAAATCTATCTTGTTTAAAATATTTCTACTATTTTGTCTAGTTATAATAGTTCAAGACTATTTCCTCCTCTGACTGACTGTCTTCAATCTTTAAATCACCACCGCAAGGTTGTTTCTCTTGCTTTCTTCTACCGTTATTTTCATGCTCACTGCTCTTCTGAACTTGCTACCTGCATGCCTCCCCCCCTCCCGCGGCCTCGCTGCACAAGACGTTCTACTCATTCTTCTCATCTCTATTCTGGCCATTTTCCTTATGCAAGAGTTAATCAGTATCTTTACTCTTTCATCCCTTTCACTGGTAAACTCTGGAACTCTCTTCCTGTTTCTATTTTTTCACCTTCCTACGACTAAAATCTTTTCAAGAGAGGAGTGACAAGACACCTCCCGAACTAAATTGGCCCACCCCCATTTCTTTATTCTCTCACTGTCATATTTATAGGGACTGAAAACTAAGCGGGCTTTTTGTTAACTCTTTTTTTGTGCCCTTGGCCAGTCCTTTGTAATGTAAAAAAATAAGAAGAAAAAAAATTCAGTTCCAGCCCTAACTTCCATCCATATAAACTCTACACTATTATCTGTTTATATAACATGGTTAACAAAACACTGCGATGTATCCCTAGCATAAAGTGCAACTCCTACACCTCTCCTGCCCAACCTGTCCTTGTGAAATGACTTGTACCTCTCTATCTCAACTTCTGGATTCAATACTTTACCTGACATATCTAACCATGTTTCTGTTATTGCTATTATATAAAAATCTTCTACACTAGTCAGTAAAGTAGTCAGTGAGAGTAGCCTCTCAGTAAATCTATCTTGTATAAGATACTCGTACAGTTTGATACTAAACCTTTAACCTACTCTTCTTCATCTTGTCAATTTTCCCACTAGCTGTATCTAAGCCCTTCCTCTCTCTCCTCTTATAACTCCCTCTAGTTCCCTGTCCTCTAAAACTATTTTTAATGACATTGGTCTCACTTCCTCTGACCCGTTTCCCTTCCTCGGCTGCCTATCTTAAAAAGACTGCAAGGCACATATTTCACGGTCAAAGGATTCAGACAAGATCTGAACCCCCCTCTCCGCGTAAGGTGAACCCCATCCCTGTGGTAGATTTTGTTTGTCCTGTCCGTAAAAGCGGTCCAGCTGTCGACAAAGGCCCATCCATTGACTTTGCAATGCTTTGCAGGCCGGTAATTGAGAGCAATCGCCCTCAAGTACCACACATCGTCAACAGAGCACCTCGGAAGGACACCACACACTACTGGGACCCCTATCCCTAACCTTACCTAAGGCCTTCTTGAACCATCTAAGCAGTTCTTCACTCCTTAAACCAGTGGTTCCCAACCTGTGGTGCGCGAGGGCCTTCCAGGTGGTACGCGAGCACTTTTGGGGACATGTGCGATTTTTAGTTCGTTTTATCTACACAATTTATTTTACAGTTATCAGTTATTAGAATCGTGAATTTCGTCAAAATGTCCGCCCTGAATAGTCGGCTGTTCAAGCAGCTCTGTGAAGATCTCGGCTCCGACCACACCTGTCTCCTCTACCACACAGAGGTGCGCTGGCTCTCCCAGAGGAATACGGCGAGGCGTCTCTTTGAACTGAGGTATGAACTCCTCGTGTTCTTCACGGAGAAAGAACACGATTTTCAAAAAGGTCTGAAGGACGAGGATGTTCATCTCAAGGTTGGCCTACCTGTCGGACATTTTTTGGGCCCTCAACCACTTAAACCTGTCGTTCCAAGGGCCCAACGGCACTGTCACCGAGTTCATCTCGAAGCCGGGAGCGTTTGTTCGGAAGTTGGACCTCTGGATGAAGAACGTGGAGAGCAAACGCTACGGAATATTCGAACTCCTGACTATCCTTGCGAGCGAGCCCAGTGATGAATTAGCCCAATAAATCGTCCGTCACCTCTCAATGCTCAAGACTGAGTTGAAGCATTACTTCCCGGACGTGACATGTTGTGCCTACATCGCCAATCCGTTCTCCGTTGATCCAGCCGATCTGCTTATCGGGACCGGGGAACAAGAGGAGCTCATAGATATCCAGGCTGACGAGGGAGCACAGACGAAGTGTAGGTTATTATTATTATTATTAGTGTTGCACTGTGTGTTCTGTGTTCTGTATGGGTGATGTTGGGTCCTTGAACACCTGGCTAATTACCTTTGAAAGTTTTCCTAGAGATGATCACCTTCCAGACCACGCCTCTATCTCTTAATGTATTTCATCTAGCACTCGCCTCCCACTTCCATGTCGACATCACCAGTTTCCCTATGATCCTTGCCGACACTCCCATTAAGAGATTAGACGTCCCAGCCTTTATAATACAGGAAGTCTCAGGCCATTGGAGAACACATCCAAGCGCGACAGGAGCAACACGTCGCTCCTATTCACCTTACAACCACGTGTTACCTTTACCTGTACCAGAGTGTTAATAAACGACTATCATAGCAGAGATACCTGTTTCTGCTCACCCTACAGGCGAATAACTAGTCGCCTTACATTTGGTGACAGCGGTCTCTGGTACAAGGTTAAACGTAAACTGTTCTTTTCCCGCCACCGGGACACGTGGTGACCTAAGACACGCCGCCACATCGCCTCCACCTACGCCGCCCGGACTTCCACGCCGCGTAATTCAACGTCGCTTCCACCTACGCCGCCCGGACTTCCACGCCGCATAATTCAACGTCGCTTCCACCTACGCCGCCCGAACTTCCACGCCGCGTAATTCAACGTCGCTTCCACCTACGCCGCCCGGACTTCCACGCCGCGTGATTCAACATCGCCTCCACCAACGCTTCGTCCACCTACTCCACATTGTCCACAACTCCACACTACAAGACCGCGCCGTTTCGTCCACTTTCCTCCACGTGGGACAACGCTGCCGCCTCCTCCACCACATCCACGCGGCATGCCACCCTCGCCGCCCCATCCACTTTCATCCACCTCCGCGGCAGACCGAAGCTGAGTTCTATATCGCTTCCACTTTCATCCACACGGCAAGCAGCGAGGTAACGTCCACCTCGCCGCCACTTACCACCCCAGCCTGCTACACCGCCTCCTGCTTCCTCGCGCTGCTGGTGCAGCTTCCGCATCCACCAACTCCATCCACCTCCACCTGTGGCCCTTCGCGCACCTCCACCTGTTCCACCTCTCCAAACATCCGTTAAGTATTCCATAACATTATTATTATTTTTTTTTTCTCCAATGTGCTTTCAATACCCTATAGCTTGTGTCTACATATGCTTGCTATACCCAGTTGAGTTGTGTCTCTCAGACATCCCGTCCTTGTGACTTACTTTTGAGTGCATAATTCATTTTCTGGTTTAAATTTTTGGTAGTGCCATACCTTTTGTGATCCTGTGGTGTGTTTCCACCTTATTATTTTATTCATTTATGACTGTGCTGATACTTACTCGACTTCCAAGGGATCCTGTGGCCTGTTATACCCGCAACGCTGTGTGACTGTGTTACTGCGTCCGCCTAACAGTGTCCGTGTCTGATACTCCTGACACCCCGCCCTTTGGACTTTATGGGCATCCGCTGATTACGGTATCTGTATTTTGCGAGCGTATAGTCTCTTTTATTTAGTCCTTTAATTTTTTCTTTTGTTAATAAGTGATAAACTGACGCTCCACACTTACACACATACCTTTTGTTCCATCAAGTGATACACTAACACTCTCCAACTTACACTGTGTTATTTCATTTTTATTCACGTTCTCTCGCGTGTTTTCCATTTCTACGTACTCTATCTAGGATACTATATTATTATTATTATTATCATCATTATTTGCCATAACTGTTGTGTACTCTGATATTTTCATTTCTTTCTTCTTTCACAAATTCACTTGTCATCATGCCACCACCAGCGCCAACTTCAGTCACTCTGGTACACGAGGTTCCTTCCTTTCCCAAATTCACAGGCAACAATATTCCGGTACACATACTACTCAAAGATGTTGACGATGAGATTGCGCGTCGTAACATCACAGACGATGCAATCAAAATCGCTCAACTAAAGTCCCGCTGTGACTTGTCTGACTGCCTCGCAGGACAATACCTGCAGAGTGATTTATTTCTCACAATTAAGACCTATGACGAATTTAAGACCACATTCAATAAATATTTCAGTGGCAGTCAGAAATCCGGTATCCTTGCTCCACTCTTTAGACTTGCAGACACTCACAAAAGGCAAGAACACCCTATTCCAGTCATGTCAGCTTTGCAACAATCTTCTAACGTCAAATTAGACTTGATAAGACAGCTGGAATCGTCAGAATGGGTTGATGGAGATGGGAAAATGAGTCTACAAGCTGTCGGTAACCTTTTTGGATACTACACTTACATGTTTCTCATACACCCTTCCACAGCAAAACAGGCGTCTGATATACACTTTCACTTTGCTCCAACAGACACCTTAACTGCATTTGCTTCTAATTTTGAGGGCTCTTCGTCACTAGTGTTTTCAAACAATGCACATTCTTCTATGTCTGCTGTTGTATCTACACAACACAAACACCACCAACCACGAAGCACTTCTCGTCCTCCTTTCAACTCAAACATTCGTTCACCCTCAAACAATCGGCAAAGACAACGTTCATCTTCACATTCACGACAGTCCCGGGCTAATCACTCACCTGCCTCGTACTGCTATTACTGCAAAAACAAGGGACACACGATCGAGCGTTGCTTTACACGACAACGTCATTTCCCAAACGAGCAGTATGTTCCACGCTTTTGTGATCACCATGGTCAATGTGGTCACAACACTTCTGAATGTCGCGCAGGAACAAACGCTCCTCGATATTCACAGCAACACAACACCTCTGACGGTCTTGAAGGACCACAATCTCCTCGCCATTCACAGCAGTATAACCCTCAATGACTATCACACGACGTGCACTCCTCCGAGCAACACGAGCCAGCTCACACAGATGAACCTTCACTCCCTTTGTATACCATTTCTAATACACTTTGGGAGGACCCAATGATTTTACAAGCTGAAGTCAACCAGCACTATTTCACCTTGTTTATTGATACAGGTTCTTCAGTAAATATCATGACTAAAGAGTGCTTTGATAACATCAGATCTGTGCGTAATCGTAAATTAATCATTTTAGAACCTTTTGACCTGCAACTTTGTGGAATCGATGGAACCGCACTCACTACTCTAGGTAAAGTTATGTTTAACACATACCTATGTCCTGACTTGCCACCTGTCAGCCTGACTTACTATATAGCAGACGGTATAACCATTCCAGCTGACGCTCTCATTGGCCGTCCTGCTCTAACCCAACAACAGATCGACCTCTACCCACGCTTACATGGAATCTATTGGCGTGAACGTTTCATTCCAGAGGTCTTGAAACAATCTAGAGCTTTTCCTGACTCTGTTCATACTGACATTGTCTCCTCCACCGCATGCGACTCTCCTGAGTCTTCACAAGCTCTTGATTCCACATGCACTCCTACTGACAAATCTCTGATACAAGTGTTCTCCATTCCTAGTTCTCCACTTGCAATGCTTAACCAACATTCACCATCCAGACCATGTCGTCGTTCCGCTGGTCGCCTTTTTCGCTCAAAACGAAAACGTAAGACTTTTGTCGCGTATGTAGCCACAGACGCTTCTACGTCTAATAACACCACTCCACTTCCAGAAGTCTCACTTCACAAGGTCTTAGAAGACAAAGCTAAGCACTGTCACGCTGTCATTTCGTCCAACGTTGAGCTTCTACCACACACATGCACCCTGGTAGACGTTCGGGTAAAAGGCGTTTCGAACGTCGATGCTATGTCTCTCCCTGAGACGGTCACTCATTCTGCTCTAGCTGTTCCTGCAGCGCTGTGCAGACTCAAAAATCATGGCATATCAAACCTTTATGTGGTTAACGTCACCACAGTTCCAGTCACTCTCACTTGTGGTACACGGCTTTGTACATTTTACGTCTACCCAGCTGACGTTCGTGTCACCGAATGTCCACAAGAGTCCACGAGTTCAGTTAACTCCATTTCAGTTCAGGCGTCTCCAAATTTGTCTGACCTTCAAGCTCATGTGCAAACCACAGACCATCCAGATTCACAGGATGAGCTTATTCAACTCTTGACCGACTTCAGGAGTATTGTGTCTCTCCCCGGTGAGACACTAGGTAAAACCAACGTCGTCATTCATAAGATTAAGCTTATGAAAGACGCCCAACCTGCCTACATACCAGCGTATCGCATGGCCCACAGTAAGAATGCCATTGTCGATCGCATGGTCTCCGAAATGCTAACTGATGGAATCATTGAAGGCTCGAGCAGTCCTTTCAATAGCCCAATGTTCCTGGTTCCAAAGAGCTCAGGCGAATGGCGCCCTGTAGTCGATTTCCGAGCTCTCAACAAACTGACTGTTCCTTCTCGGTATCCCATGCCAGTCCTCGAGGATATTTTGCAGAATTTAGGTGATCATAACACTGTTTTTTCCACCTTAAACCAACGTTTCCACGTTGAGGGGTCGAAAAGCAGCTGGTGTTTGTAATATCAGTGCGGAGCTCCTCAAAGCTGGGGGTGAGGCCATGATCCGCGGGTTGCATGCCGTCCTGACTGCCGTGTGGCAATCAGGTACCATTCCTCCTGACTGGAAAAGGGGGCTGGTCGTCCCTATCTGGAAAGGGAAAGGGGACCGTCAGGACTGCAACAATTACCGCGGTATTACACTGCTCACCGTACCAGGCAAGGTGCTTGCCCATCTATTGCTGACACGGATTCGCAGTCATCTGGTGAAGCATCAGAGACCTCAGCAGTCTGGGTTCACGCCTGGTAAGTCAACAACGGACCGTATCCTAGCGCTTCGTGTCCTGGTGGAACGCCGACGTGAGCTTCGACAGGGGATACTTGCAGCCTATGTTGATCTCAAGAAGGCGTTTGACTCAGTGCATCGTGAGTCACTCTGGGATCTTCTGCGACTTCGAGGGATTCCTGCAAGGACTATTGGTTTGATAACTGGTCTGTATTCTGGGACTGAGAGTGCTGTGAAGTGTGGGGTAGGTGTATCCGGCTTCTTTCCTGTGAATACAGGAGTGAGGCAAGGGTGCGTCCTTGCCCCATCACTTTTCAACGCTTGTATGGACTGGGTATTGGACAAGGTTGTAGATCAAAGTGATTGTGGAGCATCCGTTGGCAACACCAAGATCACTGATCTTGTTTTTGCCGATGATGCAGTAATCTTTGCTGAGTCGCTGGAGGTCCTGGTGATGGCTCTCGAGGCGCTGCACGAGGAGGCAAAGCCTTTGGGACTTGAGGTCTCCTGGCTCAAGACCAAGGTCCAGGTGTTTGGAGACTTACTAGATGAAGCAGTACAGTCTGTTCATGCGTGTGGCGAGGACATTGAGATCTTGGAAAGTTTTACATACCTTGGTAGCGCAGTCCATAATGACGGCGGGTCACGTCAATAAGTCTTACGGCGGATTGGCATAGCCCACGGTGTTATGGACTCGCTCAGCGGGAGTATTTGGCGTTGTCGGTACCTGTGCAGGAGGACAAAGATCCGGATCTTCAAATCGCTTGTGATCCCTGTCTTACTCTATGGTTGTGAGACATGGACACTAAATAGTGACTTGAAGAGACGAATCAATGCCTTTGGTAATAAGTGTCTTCGCAGAATCATGGGGTATCGCTGGGATGATTACGTGTCAAATCAGCGATTGCACCGTGAGACCGAATCGAGGCCTATTACCTGCACAGTCCGTCAGCGCCAACTTTGGCTATATGGGCATGTGGCACGCTACCCTGAAACCGATCCTTCCCATCGGGTTGTATCTGTAAGAGACAATCCGGCGTGGAGGAGGCCAAGGGGGCGCCCACAAGGCTCGTGGCTGGGGCAAGTTGATGTTTCTTGTCGAGAGCTGCTTGGTATGGGAAAGGAGCCTGCATGGGAACTCGCGCGTGGTGACCCCCGGGAGTGGCGTCGTAGGGTGGGCGAGGCGACGCGCCCCTCGGCGTATGCCCCCAATGATTGATTGATTAAACCATTAAATATTGATTTCCACGTTCAGTAAGAGGGAGTTTCAACAAATCAATGCCAAGAACTTCCCATGGTGCTGCAGGCACAGGATAACTGAGAATGGGAACATGAGCATGTATATCACCTTTAGTTCTTGCGCAAGTATGACATACTTCAATGTAGTCATTGATATCCTTTCTCATGGTGAGCCAGAAGAATTTAAGTCTAGCTTGTGAAAGTGACTTTTCCTTGCCAGGATGTGAAGCATCTGGTGTGTCATGAATTAGTTTAAGGACAGACTGGACATGAGTTGGAGGAATGACAAGTTGGTGGATGAGACGAGACGGTTCATGCTTACCTGTAAGTGTGGTTGCTTTGTACAGCAACTGTTCCTGAAGGAGGCAATGTGAAAGAGAAGGAACCTTAGGAATGTCAGAGTCATCACCTGATTCAAGGTAATAGATGACCTTTGACCATGTGGGGTCATTGCGCTGGGCAGTGTAGAGATCATCATGAGAAAGCGTGTCAAATGTGGATGTTTGCGTGGTAACAGGACATGTAAGTGCACAGTTGCGAGAAAGAGCATCAGCTGCAACGTTAGCTTTGCCTTGAATGTACGCAAACTCAGGCATGACATCTTGAATTGTAAGTAACCATCGAGCCATGCGTCCTGACTGGTCCTTGGCCTTGAAGAGGTGAAGTAAGGGTTTATGATCCGTAAGGACCTTGATAGGATAACCATGAATGAGGTAACGAAACTTCTTTAAGGACCAAATGACTGCAAGGGCTTCGATCTCCGTCACTGCGTAGTTCTTCTCTGCCTTGTTAAGTAGATGAGAGGCATACGCGATAGGGCGTTGTTTACCATCGTGGTCCTGCATGAGTACAGCACCGAGACCAGTGTAGCTAGCGTCAGTGTTGAGAATGAAAGGTTTAGTGTAGTCAGGGTACGCAAGAACAGGCGCAGAAGTGAGAGCGTGCTTAAGAGCAGCGAAAACGTTTTCCTGACTGTCAGACCATTGGAAGGGCACATCTTTCTTGAAGAGTGAAGTGAGTGGAGAAGCCATGGCGGCAAATCCTTTGATAAATCTGCGGTAATAGGAGCTCAGTCCTACGAAACTACGGACTTGATCTACATTGACTGGCGTAGGATAATTAGTTACAGCGCTGACTTTGTCATTTGACGTTTGAATACCGTCAGCGTTAATAAGATGGCCAAGAAAAGTAGTTTCTTTGCGTAGAAACGCGCATTTGGAGAGTTTAAGTTTCAAGCCTGCGTCCTGAAGATGAGTGAAAACTTTTCTGAGTTTCTGGAGATGTTCTGGGACTGATTTAGAGAAAACGATCAAGTTGTCAAGGTAGGAAAAAAGTGTATTACCCATTAAACCAGTGAATATGGAATTGATCAAGCGTTGGAACGTCGCAGGTGATCCAGAAAGACCCATAGGCATGCGACAGTACTGGTAATGTCCTGAGGGTGTAGAAAAAGCAGTGTATTCACGGCTTTCTGCCTCAAGTTCGACTTGCCAGAAGCCTGTAGAGTTTCACGTTTGAAGGTATCCCACAGATCTACAGGGTCCCCGAGAGCACCGAGCACATCAAACCGATTTGAGACTGCCACCGCATACTCATGAGCACATGTCAAGTCCTTCAGTTTCTCAAGATGAAACACAGTATGGTTACTTCTTGAGATTCTTCTGGACTTGACATGAAGCTTAAGTGTAGCAACAACAAGTCTGTGATCTGTTCCA
The DNA here is from genome assembly GCA_016584305.1 of Chionoecetes opilio. NCBI lineage: Eukaryota > Metazoa > Arthropoda > Malacostraca > Decapoda > Majidae > Chionoecetes > Chionoecetes opilio. Next base: position 65,027 of record JACEEZ010019139.1, read on the forward strand.
AAGAACTCAGCACTCCGGTAAACCCTGCAGTTCTGGAGGATCCTCCAACGAGTACTAACGAGGATGTGGTCGATCTCCTTAGCTACCCCTCCGGCATTACTATACCATGTCCAGCGGTGCAGCTCTGGTCTCTGATACCAAGAACCTGCAATTCTCAACCTTCTGGATCTTGCAAAGTTCAGAAGCAGAGAACTGTTGGTGTTTCTGGTACCGGAGCCATGGGGACCAACACATAACTCGTAGTCATCTCTCGTAGCATAACTCTCGTAGCCATGCTGACCATCAAGTCGAAGAGCCGGAACCGTCTTGCTGCTCCCGGGCATGATTTCCGATGCGCTGTAAGCAAAGTCATACCCCTCATCGACCAGCTGGTGGAGAAGAAAATGATGCAGCCCTCGCATTGAATTGAGTTGTGTTCTTTGTTGTTAGTTCATTTGTGTGTTCTACTTGTGAATAAATTGATATCTGATCGAATTGAGTTTACGTTACAGCCAACGTGTTTTCTGTTGTTCACAGTAGACTAGAAGAGCAAGTTACTCGATATTGGGTTCACTAGAAGAGCAAGTTACTCGATACTGGAACCTGGTGGTACGCGACGACGGTACGGGACCTCCAAGTGGTACGCGATCAGAAAAAGGTTGGGAACCACTGCCTTAAACGATCAAAGTCGTTTCCTCCAGCGCTCAGGCAAACGATGGGCTTGATTCCTTCGGCTGCCATGCACGCCTCTATCTATCACTAACATGACCTATTCCCGCCCTTAGAAAACACACCCGCTTCCTACGTTTCCTATATCTGTCACAAAGAGCCCTATCCAGGAATCTAACCTAACTGTCCCGAACAACCAAGATTTTATCTTCGGGTGGGGATGTATTCTCTACCCTTTTGTCCTTTACCTCCTCTTCCTCTTCCTGCAGTCTAGAGAGTGCCTGAAAAGAATTCCAGCACTCCAACTGGTCAGGGGTGGTCTTCCTGAGCCTCATACGAGACCCACCTCGCTGTACTACCTTCCATCCACCTTCTTCAGGTGCCTTACTAGTAGGTAAGACACCTGAACAGAGAAACCAATTTTTAAGAGCTAGAATCTCTTCGTGTTAGCTCTTCACTACACTCTTTAAATCTGCAATCATCTTAAAGAGTGATTCCAGAACTCCATCACACCCTCCACTGCAAGGCACCGGGCACCACACACCCTCCCTTGACCACCACTACGCTCTCCACAATACCATACTCTTCACCCTCACATCCTCCTCCACTCCATCAATCAAGGCCCCCGACCCCTCCAGAGCCCTCACACTTAGAAGATCATTGATGAATAAAAGAAAGAGAGTGGGTGATATAAGACATAACCCTGAGGAACACCACTATTAAAAGAACAATGACTTTCTGCAGAAGCTGCAATAGAACGGTTTGAAAGGAAATTTGAGATGAAGGTGCAGAAAGAAGGATAGAAACCGAAAGAGGGTAGTTTGGAAATTTAAGATTTGTGCCAGACTCTATTAGTGCGCCTATGACCGACTGCTGTTATGTTCAAACTATATGGTGACAAAAACTAGATATAAAATACGAAAATGTACTTTAATGGTTCACACACACAAACACACACACACACACACACACACACACACACACACACACACACACACGCACACACACACACACACTCCCTCCCCGCTGCTCCCCGGGCGGAGCGGAAACATATGGGCTGTTTCCTTAAAACCCCAGCCCCTGTCCACCCAGCAGTAAATGGGTACCGGGTGTCAGCCGGGGGTTTGTGACCCCCCTCCCGGGGTGGTGGCTTCGGCCTACACTAACCACTAAGGATGAATGATAAAAATGTTGATATGGAGACGGGGCCATACGAGCGTTGCTCTGGCCCTGTAAAAATACAACTAGATGAATACACACAGACACACACACACACAAAAAAAAAACATACACACTCAAAACACATACAAACACACACATAAACATAAACAGTAAGTGGTCAGAGTCTTAGCCGTAACCTTGAATTAGGACGAGGTAAGGGTCGAGGTGGGGAAAATGTATGCCGTGAAATACTGATCCAGAATACTGCTAATGAAATATTCAGAACATCCGGTTAATAATCATCAGCGTCATCATTACCCCATTTTTCGTTACAGCAGAGCGTGGCGGGAGGCAAGACGTCGAGGAAGGTGCAAATAATGGCAGACAACTGAGACAAGCTCTTGAGTGGATGGCCCACCGGATTGCGCCTCACCTTCTTTCATTCAACTATTCAACCCAATCACAAATTCACTCACTCATCCTTTCACTCCACAGGCGTCACGTTTCCACATACGTCTCATTTATAACCCTGAAGTCTCCAATAACTAGCGACCTCTATGAGATGCAATAATTTTGCTTGCTCTCAAGTCCGTCGAATAAGAGTTACCAATTCGAAGACATGCAAATTTCTCCTGAATCAACGTCGAACAAAATTTTTTTCTCTCTCTCTGACCGGCAACCCGCATGTACACGCTTCTCATGAAAATGTGTGGACGCTTTCTTTGAAACGTCGGGGATTTCTTCGAAACCTTGGGAAAAAATTAAGAAAAAGGGGAACAAAACTCCCTCACACCAGTCATCTGCCTTAACACTTCCAATTATTCTGTATATACTCGTACAACTAATAGCTGACCCTTCCGTCTAATTACCATACGTCAGTCCCTTCCCTTCCATTCCTATCACAGTCTTTCCCTTCCTCTTCCTGTCTTCCAAGGTCAAGGAAGCGCCTCTCTGCACCTATTTGATCTCAGTTAATCATTAATTCATGTCACTGCGTCTTCACGTCAGCATATCTCTCTCTCTCTCTCTCTTCTCTCTCTCTCTCTCTCTCTCTCTCTCTCTGGGCAGACATCTTTCCTATCCGCGCGGGACAGGCAATCATTGCAACGTCCTTCTACCTGTCTACAAACCCACTCCATGGCCTCCCACTCTTGCCATACCTCTTCGGGGCTTCCACACGGCTTCTTGACCATGACTAACACTCTCGTCACAGGCACCAACACCAGCATTACGGCCAACACCACCACTAATACCAACATCACCACCACCGTCACCACCACCTGCACCATCAACACTACCAAGAAAAACTCATTATTTGATCATTAATTAACTATCTTCTCCTTTTTAAGATTTGATATAGAATTAAAGGTCTCTCTCTCTCTCTCTCTCTCTCTCTCTCTCTCTCTCTCTCTCTCTCACGTCACACTCAGACAACGTTTTCCTCACCTGACCCATGATCACCTGACTCATTCACACATTCAAATGCAAGCACACAAATACACACACGTCCTTAATGTGTCTGAGCGTCGCATTAGTCTGTCATCTTGACTTTATTAACCCATTTGGCGCTCCGTAATAACATCCAGAAATTGTGTTAATCCCCAAAGACCATTACGATACATCAGCTTGTTGGGGTGGACATCTCGCCTTACTTCTTCCCCCACTTACCTTACCTAGCTCCCTTTGTGAGGCCCTTCCTTCCTTGCCTGCTTTTGTAGGTGTGAAGGCTATTCTATATGATAAAGAGAGCGAGATAAGAGAGAGAGAGAGAGAGAGAGAGAGAGAGAGAGAGAGAGAGAGAGAGAGAGAGAGAGAGAGAGAGAGAGAGAGAGAGAGATAATGGGTTGATGAATGAGTGGTGAAGGAGAGAAAACAAAGGAAAGATAGAAAGACAGACAGCCAGAAACTTAGACAGACCACTATCATTCTTTTAACTGAAAGCGCTTTGTTAACTATCAGACACATGAAAGAGGACAAAGAAAAAGAGTAAAAAAAGTAGTGTCACTGCACCGCAGCACGCACACACACAAACACATATAAGTAATCAAATGGTTGAGAGTGCGTGTCAAAGAATTCCACGGTAGCACGTTTGATACCCGTTCGCTCCCGGGGATTTTTTCACCGACAAATGTAAGCGGTTACTGTCCACTTTTTAAGCAAGGGTATGGCGTGTGTTTGGTGTGTAAGGTCCCAGCATTACCCAAACATCGGTCACTAAACGAGCTCCAAGCTCTTTTCGGGACGATAAAACTGGCGACCGCGAGTCCAGCTCGCGTAGACAAGACCGTGGGTGAATACACACACACACACGGATACATACACACACACACACACACACACACACACACACACACACACACACACACACACACACATACACACACACACACACACACTCAGTGGCCGAGTGGTTAGCGCCTAAAAGTGGTGAGCTCAATGACCAAAGTTCGACTCCCGTCGGGTGCAAGTCTTTCCTGGCAGTGGTGAGCTCGGCGTGCCGAGATCGAATCCCTACGGGTACAGATCTTTCCTCAATCGTCGAACGGCTGAAGTTTACCCACATGTCGTCCATCAACCCTACCTTCAACAGCGAGTGCATCGTACGACACCGAAGGGCGTCATAAGCCTTTACAAGGTGTCACTCTAAAAATCCTGCCTACACCACCACGGGCGAGGACCAACCATCCTAGCCTTCATATGGACCCATAGAGATTGAGGGCTATACATCCAATCCCTTATGGAAGTAGCCTACAGGCGCCATCGGCATAGACATAAAAGAGCAGGATAAAAAATATTAAAAAACGTCACTACGAGCTCCAAGGTCTTTTCGGGAGGGTAAAACTGGTGATCGGGAGTTCAGGTCGCGTGGGCAAGATCGTGGGTGCATGACACACACACACACACACACACACACTCTTGTTCTCTTGTTTGTTTTGTTTAGAGGATAATGCCTCAGAGCCATAGTGATCTACCGCTGCTGCATATTAGTGTTGGCCGAAGCCACCCCCCCCGGGGGGGGGGGGTGTGTACAAACCCCCGGCTAGCACCCGGTACCCATTCACTGCTGGGTGGACAGGGGCTAGGGATTTAAGAAAGACCACCCATCTATCTTTCGCTCCGCCCGGGGATCGAACCCGGGACTTCTCGGTTGTAAGCCAAGCGTGCTAACCACTACACTACAGAGTTCACACACACACACACACACGCACACACACACACACACACACACACACACACACACACACACACATACATATACACACACACACGCACACACACACACACACACACACACACACACACACACACACACACACACACACATACATACATACACACACACACACACACACACAGTTAATTAGTTGGTATATTGACACAAATAAAAATTACAGTAATATTAAGATAAACATAGGTTACATTATTTTTTTGTCCAAATTTTGTCCAAATCTTTACATTAGGACCCAGAAAATTGAATTACATTACTGAGAGCAGACAACTTAAGCATACATTTTCATAGTGTTGTAGGTCTCGTGACTGGACTTGGTCTCGAGACCGGTCTCGTGACCAGTTTGATGTGATCTTGGTCTTGGTCTTGGTCTCGTTTGATGTGATCTTGGTCTTGATCTTGGTCTCGAAGCTTCTGGTCTCGGAGTTTGGCTCGAGACCAGGTCGAGACCAGGATTAAAAAGTGCATCACGGCGTGGGGAAGGTCGGAATTTATTATCATACACGGAGAAAAAACATGGCTGTTTCGATTCACGGCGTGCCATACAGCGTTGTACTATCTATAGATACTGCCTGACTAGCTTTACGGTGATAATGCATGAGCTGAACCCTGCGAGCGCTGATAGAGTGCGTGCGAGTCGCGTGAACATGCATGACGTGGCCATTCTCGCAGTGATAATCTCCGTTTGCACGCACGCATGTTTGCAGCTCTGTTCACCTCCGTGTACTTTATACATGTGTAGGCCTATGCAATCCCCGCACCCTTCGTACACGTACACCGCAGGTTTAGCTAACTCGCTTGGAAAACGTAACCACAAAAATTGCCATTTTCCTATGTTTGTTTCTTCATGCCAACGAAGCAGAAATATTTGACCTAGATGTTCAGTTGTTCACATATATTAAATTTTGTAAATATATTTCCTCCCTTATACGTTACCCTTACCCCACTTCTACCAGAGCTCGTTAGTCGTTACATCGAGCACATCTGGCAGCAGGGTTACCAGGTGCACAAACCACAAAATATAGTTTTGGCATTCACACTTTACTTTTTTTGGCATTTTCAATTTTTCATCATAAGAAAATGAAATTCAGTTGACGAATATTTCTGGCAAATTCCAAAATTTGTTGAGTAATTTCTGGCAAGAAATACAACAATTGGCAGGACCTGGCAACTCTGTCTGGCAGTGAAATAGGACGTCAGACAGTGAGGTGTACTGGACTAGTCTCGCTTAGTTTCCGTTCGCACACCGGAATGAGTAATCATGTCGGCATCTTCAGCAGTTATCAAATTTGCGTTCAAGTACCACAAGTTGTTGTTTTTATAAAAAACACGGAAACCAGAAGCACACAGCAGCTTGTACTTTCTGCAAGCAAAGCATCACGGACAAGGCTGGCACGACGTCGGCTTTTATCAAGCACGTGCGGCGATCCCATCCGAACAACTTAGAACAATACAATTTAGTATTTACGCAGTACAGACCAAAAACATTCAGTAATAGTCATATTTATAAAAAATATTTTTATATGCCTGTTCTTGGTCTTGGTCTGTTTCGGAGGGTTTGGTCTTGGTCTCGGAGGGTCTTGGTCTTGGTCTCGGAGGGCTGGTCTTGGTCTCGGAAGGTCTGGTCTTGGTCTTGGTCTTGGTCTCGAAGGGTCTGGTCTTGGTCTTGGTCTTGGTCTGGTCTCGGAGGGTCTGGTCTTGACTACAACACTGATTTTCAAAACATCATAAATAAAATTAAATAATTATTTTGCATTGTCATTGCAATCCATAAAATTATTCATATTTGTGAAGTTCAACTTAAAATATTTTGTCTCAAGGTATGTGATATAGGGCATACTAACAACACATGCTCTTCTGTTTGTACAACATTACTGCTACATGTACACAGCCGCATGTCATGGTGGTGTCCTGCTCCATCTGCCGGTCTCAATCTTTAGACTGTGAGACATGACACGTAATCTTGTAAACGCTTAGTGTTGGTAGTCTGGAATAAATTGCTTACTGGTGTAAACCTGGTGTACGGATAGTGTGGGATTAAGAGTAGATATGTAGACCATTAATTTGGTTGCACCTTGTTTCTCCCTGATAAGTGTTGTTATCTTGGTCAAAGGATCAATACACTAGTTATGTTGTAACGTGTGCGAAAGGAATATGTACCCTGGTGTATTGGCCCGATGACACAACTCTTATATCCTGTAAAAGGGTTCATCTGAGTTATTATGGTGACGCTTTGTTTTTAAGAACTTGAACTTTCTTTTTGCAAACGTGTCTTCAACTGGATGTATTCCTGATTCTACCAGACACAGGTCAATGCTTGTGTTGTGTCTCACGCCTAGTAAGTTCCGCACTGAATTATTGCATTGAACCTTTAGTCTCTTTGGGTTGTTAGTGAACCATGTTTCGGTGCTGTAACACACACACACACACACACACACACACACACACACACACACACACACACACACACACACACACACGATGGATAAAAGATTACTTAACGGAGAAAAAGATGAGAACAGTCATAAAAGATCAACAATTAAAGTGGTGCAGAGTAGTAAGTGGAGTTCCTCAAGTGCTGGTACCAGTGATGTTCATGGTCTATATAAATGATGCGGTGAAAGGAATAGATAGCTACGTAAGTTTATTCGCGGATGATGCCAAGTTGCTGAAAAAAGTAAAAAAAATTGGAAGATTGTAATCAGCTACAAATAGACATTGACAAGATATCAGATTGGAGTCAGAGGCGAGAAATGGAGTTTAATGCAGGGAAATGTAGTGATGTAATTCGGTAATACAAGGAGACAAACTGGGAATCACCGAATGGGAAATTAATACATTAAAAAAACAAAAGAACAAAACGACCTGGGAATAATGGTCAATAGCAACCTTACACATGAGAGGCACATCAATAAGATCGCAGGAGATACATATAACAATCTTAAGGAATATAAGTGTGCCTGTTTGCTTATTTGGATGAGATGATGAAAAAGCTGATTGTATCAATGATTCGATCGATTGAAATATACCGCAGTGGTTTGATCACCGCGTTATAAAACATATATTAGAAAGATTGAAAGAATACAGAGGGATTTAGATTTAGATTAGATTT
>JACEEZ010019139.1:83176-105676 GCA_016584305.1 Chionoecetes opilio
ACCCCCACCTCCTCTATCTCCACTTTCTCCACCTTCACCTCCTCCTCTGCCTCCTTCTACTACTACTACAGCTGCTGTTGTTGCTGCAGTTTCTGTTAATGTTGCTTGTAAAAAGACAATTATTTTGGTGATCATACTAATATAAATAATTATAATGTATGCATGGTTACTATTGCATGTATGCTTAGTTACGTAATACATCGGTAAAAAAAAGAACTAAATTGAAAGAGCAAAATAATATATTATTATTCAATTCCTTGCTATGTTTATCAATCAATCAATCATTGGGGGCATACGCCAGGGGGCGCGTCGCCTCGCCCACCCTACGACGCCACTCCCGGGGGTCACCACGCGCGAGTTCCCATGCAGGCTCCTTTCCCATACCAAGCAGCTCTCGACAAGAAACATCAACTTGCCCCAGCCACGAGCCTTGTGGGCGCCCCCTTGGCCTCCTCCACGCCGGATTGTCTCTTACAGATACAACCCGATGGGAAGGATCGGTTTCAGGGTAGCGTGTCACATGCCCATATAGCCGAAGCTATGTTTATGCAGTTAAGTAATTACCGTTGGTAAGTATCATTCTAAACACATTAACTCATTGAAATATTTTTAGTCTATGATGGACCGATAAATAAAGGATTCTTTCTTTCTCTCTCTCTCTCTCTCTCTCTCTCTCCTCTCTCTCTCTCTCTCTCTCAGTATGGATATGCTGCTACTTCACCTACTTAAAAAAAACCATACAAGCCTTCTTTCGAATAACATCAATTATATAACCTACCATCATTATTAGCAATATTTCTATTTCTTAGCAATATTTTTATATATTTAGCATTGTTTTAGTATTATGAAAACATTTTGGTCTGAGATAATTTCAATTATTTCCATTATTTTATACTGTACTTTAATGGAATTGTAAGTAATAACCACTATCTCAGTGGAAATAAAAATATTTGAATTGAATTTGAATTTGAACTCTCTCTCTCTCTCTCTCTCTCTCTCTCTCTCTCTCTCTCTCTCTCTCTCTCTCTCTCTCTCTCTCTCTCTCTCTCTCTCTCCTTTATGCAAAATTTAATATTGTTTGTAGGTAATCTATAGGTAATCTATATAATTATAATGTAAATAAATTATATATTTCCACAAAGGAAGTCAGCCTGTAGCCTTGGTCGCGCTTATGCTTCATGTAATGGCATGGAAAAGCATCTATCACTACCAAAACTATTGTTTCAGTAGCAGAAATAAGAAATTAGGCCTGAAAAGGAAATCAGCTGCTGGCAGGGAAATTTACCATCCAGCGGCTAGTGGGAAATCTTGCGGGTTTACTATACTGACTGGCGAATTCATAGCAATTGTTCGGTGTCTTCTATGGTGACGTCACGCCTCGTTGATGAAAGCCACGCCCCGTGATATTGATACTGGTCATTAGTTGGTTATCGGTTTGACCTCTTTTTCTTGGCCTTGGTCAGACCTGCCTACGTATACCGCCTGGGTGAGAGGATCTTTACCTTTTTAGGATCTCCCTTCCAAGCGAGCAACATCCTCACTGTTCTTGCTTGCACACTTCATCTTCACTCTTTCTCTTTTGACGGCTGGTGGCGAATCGGAAACGATTGATGACTGGCCGTCCCCCTATCCTATCGATTTACAACAGTCATTTAAGCGCTCTGTGCCCCCGATGCTTCATTATCCTCCTTTCTGCCTTGTTCCAGGTCCTCGATGAACACTCAGCGTTCCCTTCCTCCACCTAACTGATGAATACCGGGGAGGGGGAAGGGAACCGACGCATCTTTATCTCTCATATAGTGGTTAGTTTACATATCATAGTTGCCCTGAGCACGCACATGGACACATCCTCATAACCTACAGCCCACGACCTACACCAACCCACACTACCACCATAATTTCCTCCTCTTTTAGACCCTCCCCAAGCAACATCAACATACAATATCCCTATATCCTTGCCCTTCCTGCCCCTCCTCGGACCCTGATATACATATACACAGATAAAATCCGCTCTTGCTTATGTACCCCATAACCCAATCCAAGAAAAGTAATAGACGCTAACCCACAGCTCATAATTTATGTCCACGATATGAGTCAACAAGAAACAGGAGTTCCCTCACGCACCATACCGGCCACGACTCTTAACTTCAGGGGCAAGACAATCGATGAGGAATATTTACGAAGTTGCAAAATTTAAGGATGATGTCCCCTGCGGTCAGACACTGTCAGTACTGACGCCGTTCCCAGACATAATCTACAAGCTGGACCAAAACCTCTCAGTTAAAGTTCCCGTTTAAAGTTGTGCGCTGGGGCCCTTCTCGTATCCCTTTCTTCAGCGACAATTATGTTCCTGCTTGTGGGTTCACTCTTCTTTTTCTCTATCTTTTAGTATGTCCATGTTAATGCTACTCTTTCTCTTTCCTCATTTAGATCCATGCTTTAATATTCTCGGCTGGTGCTCACTTTTTTATACTTTGTGGCTTCTCTGCAGCGTACATTTTACTGTCGGTTCTTCCTTCCGTCACGTGGCGCTCTCTCGTCTGCTTTCCTCTGTTGACTCCGCTCTTGCTGACTCCACCACCACCAACCACTATATATATATACTGCATATAGCGCCACCTGCTGCTGCTGCTTCACTCGGTGGCTACGTGGTTCATGTATATTTGCAAATGAACATTCCTCTTACCCGCCACGTCCCAGCCTGTCCACGCTCAGGCACTTAATATAAGAAAACCCATGAGAGAGGAACACAGCTCGTGCCTGCAGCGCCGGGGTGGTGGCCCCGCGTCAGGTAATGTCCCCTGAGACATGTCCGACGTGAACCTGTCTGTGCCTGCCACTGCCTGTTCCTCGAAGTTCTAATTCTTTCCGTGTAGGAAGGACGATAGGGTACGGAAGGAAGAAAACATTGACTGACAAACATTGATTCATTAAGTTATTTTATTACTCATTTCATGTAAGAACTCTACTAACATGTTTTTATAATTTAGTTTATAATGAAATCTTGAGGGGAGGGGACCATAAAATGTCCCCAGGTCGGACCGATCTAACGGTGACGACACGAGATGTTTTAATAATTCATGTAAATTTTTCTACCTAAACTTCTGTAATATTCGCAGTCTTATATCTAACTTCCAATCTGTGGAACATCACCTCTCCTCCTCTAGACTTCATCATCGATTCCTCACCGAAACTCAGGTGTCTGTGAATTTGTGAACACTGACAGCAGTCCCTTTTCTGTTCCCTCTTACTCTCTCTACTCTCATTTTCAAAACAAAGCTGGCTGTTGCGTATATGCTACATAATTTATCGTGACCACGGTCTTCAATCTTCAGAATTGTCTACCATCTGGCTTCGACTTCTATGTCACTCTCATACTAAATTTATCGGTGCTGTATATCTCTCGACTAACTCCTCAGACTATGTAAAATTCTTTGACAATTTAACATCCAAAGTGAAGCACATTTTAACTCTATTTTCCTTTACCTGAAATTTCCATTCTTGGGGATTTCAATAGTCACCACTAGTTTTGGCAATCATCTTACTCTGACCAAACTGGCGAACAAGTCTTCAACTTTGCTATCCTCCATGACATACAGCAAAATGTAAAGCACCCTACCCGTATTCCTGACCACCTTGGAGACACGCCCAAACATTCTTGACTTTTTCCTAACCTCTAACCCTTCATCTTACTCTGTTAAACTATTCTCTCCGTTGGGCTCCTCCGATCACAATCTCATTTCCGTAACCAGTCAAATCGCTCCGGTGCCGTCTCAGGACCCACCTACGTGAAGGTACTTCTGGCATTACACCTCAGATAAGTGGGAGGACCTACGGCAGTACTACTCTGATTTCCCTAGGAATGATTTTTGCTTCCGTGTCAGAGAGTTTAACTCAGCTTGTTCTCGTGCAGTTCATGATAAAGAGGCGGCTCACAGACGGGACCGTAACCATCCATCTCCTGAAACTCATGCCCTATATATTTATTTATGCTTGTAATCCTGCCATATATATCCTTAACATTACAAAAAACTCCATCAATAGAAAATGTCAAAATCTTTCTGGATCAAGTTCCTTTCGTGATTTCGTGATTTCTGGCATCTAGCCTAAATAAAAAATCACTAACAATTTTTCTTCTTCATCTTCCCCCCTTTCATTCAGATGGCTCCACAGCTGTCTCATCTATTTCTGAATTATATCCCCTCTATCTATATCTCTATTCTATTCATAGAACTATCTCCTCTCCTTCAATGACACTCAACTGTCTCCCTCTTCTACAATGAACATTCTTGGTCTATCATTTACAAAACATCTGAACTGGAGATTTCACATCCCATTTCTTGCAAAATCAGCTTCTAAGAAGTCAGGTGTCATGTGGCAGCTGCGTCCATTTTGTTTCTCCCTCCCAGTTGCTTGCTCTGTACAGGGGCCTTATATGCCCATATATGGAATAGGTATGTCTCATTAATTGGTGGGCATGCACCACTCATACAGCCCTCCTAAACAGGGTGGAGTCAAGTTTTTCGTTTCATCAACTCCCCTCCTCTGACTGACTGTCTTCAATCTTTAAATCACTGCCGCAATGTTGCTCCTCTTGGTATCTTTTATCGTTGTTTTCATTTTCAGTGCTCTTCTGAATTTGCTAACTGCATGCATCTCCCACTCCCGCGGCCTTGGTGCACAACATTTTCTACTCATTATCATCCCATCTTACTATCCATCATACTAATGCAAGAGTTAATTAACCATAATATCTTCAGTCTTTCATCTCTTTCATTGGTGAACTCTGGAACTATCTATCTATGTTCCTGTTTATATTTTTTCACTTTACTACAACTGAAATTTTTGAGAGAGGAGCGTCAAAAAACTTTCCGAACTAAATTGGCCCACCTTTCTACAATATCTTACTGTCTTCTTTATAGGAACTAGCAGTTAGTGGGTTTTTAGTTACTTTCTTGTTTTTCCCTTGGCCAGTCCTTTGTAATGTAAAAAATAAAGACAGCTATTACTACTACAGACCTACTACAGAACTAGAAAAAATTAGTAAATGGGTTTCAGCTATGTAAGGTTCAACTGGGTGCCCAGCCACATAGGCGTCCGTGGCAACGAGGCGGCCGATGAGGCGGCCCGGGAGGCCACCAGACATCCAGCGGTGGCCTTGACTGTCTTACCCAGCATCCAAGGGGCCAAGGTACTGGCCAGACGCGCTGCCATCTGTGCCGCAGAACAACAGTATCGCCAGCTGGTGCAGACATCGAGGCAGGCAGCCTGGCACAAACAAGCCACGAAAAACAACGAGCCGTTACGCCCCGCCCAGCAGCTGTCCCGAGCCGAGGAGGTCGTTCTACACCGACTTCGGCTTGGCTACGTAACCCTGGATGAGCTGAGGGACGGGTTTGAGGAGCGGCCGTGTGAGCACTGTCCTCATATGACCCCCCATCCCCTGACCCACTACCTGCTTTCCTGTCCCGCTACAGAGCGGCTCAGACAGTGCGTCGGCCCGGAAAGCGCGGCCGCCCTCGTACGGCAGTTTCAGAAAAATCTGCCCCTGCTGCTGGAGGTGGCGCGTGCCGCCCCACCCCCCCGATGAACACTAAGGAGCGGGAGTGACCTCACGCCCCGCCCACCTGTGACCTGACTGTGGCTGCGGCTACAGCGGCGGGCTGATGCCCGCTCATTTATTACTGGCTGTATGTGTATGTATGTGTATGTGTATGTATGTGCATATGTATATGTATATGTATATATATTTATGTAATAGATGTAAATAAATATAAAAAAAAAAAAAAAAAAAAAGCTAACAAATTAAAGGTAAATATTACAAAAACTAATTATATGCTATTTCAAAATCGATCTGTAGTATACAACATGGGTCCAGTATATATGGATGGGTGTGAACTAAAGAGGGTTGCATGTACAAAATTTTGGGGGGTTATCATAGATGAAAACTTGAATTGGAAAAATCATATTCAATCAGTCTGCTTAAAATTGTCAAAAACTTGTGGAATATTATACAAAATTCGTTACAATTTAACAACTGATGCTTTAAAAAGTATATATTATTCCCTGTGTTATCCTCTTATTATATATTGTGTGTCCATCTGGGGTTGTACGTGGCCGTCAAATGTAAAGGAAATTATTGTCACTCAGAAGAAATTGATCAGAACCATAACATATAGAGGAAAACATGACTCTACACACTTTTTATTCAATGAGTTAAAATTACTAAAATTTGAATTACTACTTAAATATTTTTGTCTTCTCACTGTTTATAATGATTTAAATGATAATAGTAACAACAGAAAAATATTTAGAATGATTCATCACAGCCTAGGTACCAGAGGTAACAATGTTAACTTGTCATGTCCACAACCAAGAACAACAGTGTACAAATTTTCTATATATTGTTTTGGCCCGAAATGTTGGAACGCATTACCAGATGACATCAAAACAGCAAATAATCTCAATATATTTAAATTTAAACTTAAACAGTATTTATATAATTTACAAAGTCAAGTTCTTATAGATTGAAAATGAAAATACAGTAAATTTGTGCTCCTGAAATTTAGGTACTTTTTTTATATAAAAATTACATGTTTTCACTGAGTTTATATTTTTGTATATTAATCTTTATTTGTAAATTATTGCCGTCATCGTATTCGCATTTAGATTATGTTAACTGATTTTATGTCTGCTAAGGAGCTCATGCTCAGCAGACTAATGCCTATAAAATGTGTATATATTTATTTATGTGTATATAATTGTTATTTGGCAATAAACTCTATAAACTCTAAACTACAGACTACATCTATTACATACTATACTTAGGTTGGCCGCTGTGTCCCTCAGGATCTTAATTTATCTCTTTGCCTTCCCCATTCCTTATTTTTCCTTTCACAATATATGGCTCAAACTCAGCTGCAGTTTTCTCCCTGTGTCTCGAGCTCCTACCCCTCAGATACTCTTCCCCATGCTCGTTACCCGACACCATTAAAGCAGCTGATTTCGGCGTGGCCTTACACTGGAATTTGCCATGTCCCATTTCTCCACAGCCAAAAGATTTGATAGGTGGCCTCTGCCAACCTCCTGTCTTGGTAGGATATCCCTGCCACTGTGAGTGTACGTAGTGTCCGCTCCTGAATCTGACTGTTACCCATATATATATATATATATATATATATATATATATATATATATATATATATATATATATATATATATATATATATATATATATATATATATATATATACGGTAGAGTTGCGAGTAGCCATGCCTTTGTGGTACATTGCTGTTAGGATACTTTACATTACTCTTACTATGCTGTCCTGTATATAGTGGCTGACTCAGTCTTTCCCAAAACTGACCTTGGTTTTTATAAATATTATTCCTTCCTTTATTAACATAATCACCTTAATTATATATTTCATAAGCCGCGCAGAGTCTGTCTGCCTTAGGGCCAGCCTCCATCACATCCTTTATCTCACTCCTACCAATTTCATATCTCATGTCAGGATTTATCTGGTTCAAGAAATGTTCTATCAGCATCAGCTGGGTTAACTCTTCCACTGACTCCGCATCTTGACTTTATCCACCTATCACATTCCCTGGCCATTTTAAGATATGTCACGTTTGGTAATTTCATTACATCTCTGAAGTTTCTTCTATAAACCTCAAGATCCACCTGCACAGTTTTCAAAACAACTTCCTTCACTGATTTATAACAATTAAATTATTCAATGCTCTATGACCCTGCACCAACCAACCAATATGTGCGCTATCATGCATGCACCTGTAACATCACATATCCATTCATCCATTTACCGCCTCCGCCGCCCCACTGCCATCTCCCGTACAGCAGCAGGAGCGGAGGAAGGATGCCGAACAAGTTTTCTTTGTCTCCACCACTTCAACACGCCTTGTGGTAAAGTTCCTTGCACTTGTTCTGAAGCCCAGGTAGACTTACTTCTCCATTCTGAGTGGGAGGTGGAGAAGGAGCGAGAGAAAGGACAGGTGAGGGAAAAACTAAATCTACAAAAGGATTAATGTTGAAAAAATAAATAAAGCATCATGGTCATAGCAACTCTGTGTGGAGCAAATTAGAATGGGAAAAATAAGTAAAAGCAACGTTAAAACACAAATAAGGAGCGACAGAGGATTTTTTTTTATATAACAGTGTAAATGTCTGAAGAAAATGAAAAAAAATGAGACAGTCCTGCGGGAGGAAGGAGGGAGGCACATGAAGAAAAGAGGAAAATTACGCAAAATTAAGGAGCCGGGATAAGGGTGGGTTAGTAAAATTGTGTCGTTACGTAAAAAAGATGGACGAATTCATACAAAAGAGACATAGGTAATGGGGTAAGAAAATGAAGATAACCCACATACATTGTAAACCACTGTCCTCTGCCTATATGTATGTAACACATACATATAGGCAGATAGATAGATAGATAGATGAGTAGATACTCATCTATCCATCTATCTCTTTCGCAGTGTGATGGAGAGGGAGAGAAGGGAGAAGCCTTATTTGGGAGCAGCGACACAATACTAAACTTACCCCCTCCCAACACCCACACACACACATACACAGTCACTTTTCTTGTGTTTTTGTTTTTTTCTCTCTCTTCGTCCAGCTTCTTGTGCCTCACACTCCATCTTTTTTATCTTTCACGTACCCTAGAAACGACGGAGTAACCAGCGAGGGTAAAATATACAAACTATGTACATACAGACACATGTATACATATACGTATGTATACAGACATAAAGACAGGAAGAGATTCACAGACAGACACATGGACAGAAATCAACATGGAAATTCCTCATCTGACAAACACTACATGGCAAAACAATATATATATTTCTACCTCCCAAAAACCACATACATATATGAATAGACATGAAATAACTTTTATAAACAAAAGCGACAAATAGCGTAAAAAAACTGATTAAATTACGAGCTGCGACTCCCAAGAGCTATTGGAATTCGGGCACAGGGACTGTAGGTGGTGGTGGCGGTGGTGGCGGTGGTGGTGGGGGGAGGAAGGGGGATAGAAAGAGGAATGACTGGTGATGGAAGAGAAGAGAAAAAAAGTTCAGCAAAAAGAACGATACGCGAGAAAGATAAACAGTTGACAGTGACGATAATGTGAATCTCTCTCTCTTCTCTCTCTCTCTCTCTCTCTCTCTCCTCTCCTCTCTCTCTCTCTCTCCTTCTCTCTCTCTCTCTCTCTCTCTCTCTCTCTCTTCCTCTCTCTCTCTCTCTCTCTCTCTTATTATATATATATATATATATATATATATATATATATATTTATCTGTCAGCGTTACTGAACATTTTCCGACCTCAGGACACCGTGTATCGTGTCTCTAATATTCCTTGTCTCACTTGCCTGGCACACCTTCAGATTTCGTTGCTAAAACTGCAATCATTACAAAATTATGATATCAATAGAAAACAGAATTTGATTATCTATTTAATTAAACATGATGCACACTATTGGTAGGAGAAATTGAAATGTTTTAGCTTGAAACTATTCTACAAGCGACACAATTGTGTGTTGTCTGCTGTAACACTCTTCTGACAAAATGTATGGCACAAACTGAACCCCAATCTAGGCAATTTCCAAGGTTTCAGGATCCCTGGTGGTAATAGCAAAGACATTCTACAACAAGATACCTCACTCCGGGGTGCCCTGTGGTGCGCGTGAAATCGACCTCCGCCGTGCGGCAGGAGTTAACCACTGCCAGTCTGCTGGCCCATTATTCACTTGCTGCATATGACTATCAATGAAAATCATATAGACTATGGTTTATCAGTATATATGATACACTGTTATCTTCGTAAATGTTTGTTCTATAATATTATCAAATAAAAAACAGGAAAACACGCTAAAGAAATGCCATTACGAGACTCTGAAGAAATATGCATGAACTTATTATTCACTTCAACTCTTCGCCATTTAAAACTTTGCGAGTCAACATTTACCATGAAACATATCAATAGAAGCGCAATGTTATTAGCTTTCCATTGATATATTTCCTTTTCTGATAAATGAATTACAACCATGCATACATTACCGTTAACTAACTAAATAACATCATCAATCGGGTAATTTTCCCGATTGATGATGTTATTTATTCACTTATATATTTAGTTTTCTGATAAATGAGTTAGCACCATGCATAAATTAGCGTTAACTAAATAAATAACATCATCAATCGGGAAAATTTCCCGATTGATGATGTTATTTATTTAGTTAACGGTAATGTATGCACGGTTCTAATTCATTTATCAGAAAACGAAATATATCAATGGAAGGCTAATAAAATTGCGCTTCTATTGATATGTTTCATGGTAAATGTTGACTCGCAAAGTTTTAAATGGCGAAGAGTTGAAGTAAATATTCTTTGGTCATATGCAGCAAGTGAATGGGCCAACAGGCTGGTATAACACCTGCCACACGGCGGCGCCACCGTCTGCGGATAACAGAAGTTGCATTGGAAGGACCGCGAGTGAGGTATCTTGTTGTTGAGTGTCTTTGGTAATAGAACGAGCCCAAGGTTAAGAAATGCTGCTCTATGTTATGTTATTTTGTCATTCTTGAAACGCCGTGTTGCTAAGACAGACTGTTGTAAGCTAAAGGTAGCTCACAATGGGATGGAGTGATGAACAGTTCTTGAGTGTCCTGCTATATTTGTGTAAAAGGACAATCTTGAGAGGAGAGTCACCGGGAGGTGCGTCTCGGTATGCCTGCCCGGTCAGGTCAGGCTTGCCAGATCTGCTCATGGGTTTATTACCAAGTTCCTCGAAATTTGTTACCAGATTAACTTTTTACATTACCAAACTAATAATATAACTTATTTATATGTTTTCATATATGATATACTAGTACCTATAAGTGGAATTAAACTACACTACTTGAGAAGTAGTGTACTTTACGGTGTTTATAAGTTATGTGCATGTTGATTAATTGAGAGTAGCATCCATGCCACCGTCTGTCTCCTCTGCAGCTAGTACGTACAGGCTGAGGGCCGGGCCGTAACATTGGTAACAATTACTGTATGATAATCATATATGTATGTCAATTGTTTGACTGCAATAGATGGGGGAATAATAGACGATGATTTTCATATGTTAAACTGACCAGTATGTTGTATATTAATGAAGTTATTGTCATTTATGTTGCATGTAGTCGGCGAAACCGAAGTAATTTTTCCGCCTTTTTTTATGTTTTTGCCGTTCCATGACTAAACTTGTACTAATTACTGCATTAATTGTTCTTATTACAATAGGCCATGTTATTCTTGTCACGTGGGCACCAAAATTAAATTTGTAACTACATTATTTGTGATTTTATGGACATTTTGGTAATTTCGAGAAAGTCCAATATTTCGCGATCGACGATGGCCGCCATACGAACCCCATGGGACATTAGTTGACAGTGTTAACATTAATATTTGTTTTCTAGACATATTTGTGCATCTAAAAAAGTAGGTCTCATTAGATTGTCCAGGGGGTGCACGTGGGGTCCACTGGACTACTACCGTAGATAACAGTGAAGTCGCCAGTTCCACGTTTCTTTGTTATTTACAGACGTGTGGTGGCGTTAATACTTACATTTGTACATCCATGACTTCAGGAAAGTTAGAAGGGGCTATCTGGAGAGTCTGTCATTTTGTGTCTTCATCTGTGTCATATTAGGGCTATAAATGAACAAATTACAAAAATAAAACCGAGTGGCGACCTTGCTATACCTACTACAGTAAAGTCGCCAGCTAGTATTTTAACCCAACAGTTGAGTTGCCACTCTGGGGAATTCAGGGAAATTAGAGGTAAAGTAAAACAAGTCTATATATATTACCTGCGGAAGATGCTTGGATATATAAAAATTCCTCTGCCAACGTGAAAGCAAATTCTATTCAAGTTTGAAAGATGTGGCAAGTTTTGTGTCCTGTCGCCTGAAATTTGATCAACTACTGTCTGTCGTCGCGCGAAGAAAAACTTGAGAAGCAAAATGCGCAACAATTATATTTGCAAATACAAAGCATAAAACAACGCTGAAACAGGGTAGATTATACAGTCATGATATAAACTACTGTGTATCATCTTCAGTGGCACATAAAAATCAGTAGTGATGCTATAATTCGTAATATTTGGCGCCTGGCGACATCACTGCAGGTGGCGACTTCACTGTTATCTACGGTAGACTAAAATGAATGTAGGAACGACACGCTTAAATTTCAGTTTTACCTTAAGTAAACATATGTTCAATAATTGATAACGAAATTTGTTGGACCATATATGGTTGTTATGATTACATAAATTATATGTTGAGGTTAATAAAATATCTATTCTATCTATCCTGGCCGACCAGTTCTGTTTATAGTCTCGCGTAAACAGCAGATTGACCGATTAATGAGCTCTCGCTTCACGAAACATATTAAGTGTCTATACTTCGATGATTGTGTGAGCGTCTGTGGCGTCCGTAGAGTTGGTGAGCAGATAGAGGGCAGCACTATACTTAACATGGTGTTTTCCTCAGGCTCCGCCGCTAGGTGATGCAACGAGACACTGCAACTCTGATCTGAAGAACATATAACACATTTTCTTTGTTGATTTCCAACAACGTAACATCTCATAAAGTATATTTCACGAGTCTTCAAACGGGAAATAAACATTGAAATCACGCAAAGAAAGTATGTAACACTATGGTGATTCAACAGAAGAGGAGGAGGAGAAGGTACAGGAGTGAGAGAAGGAGGTGCACGAGTGAGAGAAGGAGGTGCAAGAGTGAGAGAAGGTGCTGGAGTGAGAGGAGGAGAAAAAGGAGGAGGAAGGTTTTACGTAAGAGGGTGCAACTAGCACCAACTAGTTACGAACTTGTTACTTAGTTGCAACTAGTTACGAACAGCAACTAGTAGTGTGTTAACAAATTGTTCTACCTACCCCTTACTCCTCTCTCTCCTACCAGTCCTTCATACATCATTATTTCTTTTATTCAGCCTCCACCATACTACCACGGACAGTGTCAAGCCACTCATCATTCCCTGACTAACTTAACCGTAAAGGTTTATGTCTAAAACGTAAAGATAAATGGAAGCTGGCTTCCATATGGCTTTTTTAAGGGACTTGAATATATATATATATATATATATATAATATATATATATATATATATATATATATATATATATATATATATATATATATATATATGTTTGTTGTGTGTGTGTGTGTGTGTGTCAGAGAGAGGAAGACATTTTCCTGAAGGTATTCCTGTTGTTATTTTATAGACAAAAAAAGAGAAAGAGAGAGAGAAAAAAAGATTTTCACGTCAACAAAATAATTCACAAAACTACGTATACATACAAGCCTTTTCCATCACCTCCTACCCCTCCCCCTTCCATAATTCCTTTGGTATGTACACCTTCTCCTTACCTTCTCTTTTTACAACTCCATCAGTGCAGTTAGGCTTTGAGATTATCATGTCCCCCGTGTGAGTTGTGAGCTCAACCAGGCAGCGTTGGCGGCGGTCACAGGTAACAAGTTCTTAAAGGTGAGGCCTCGCTGCTGACGACCAGCTCATCAGCGAAATCAATGTTTTGTTTGGAATCTCTCTCTCTCTCTCTCTCTCTCTCTCTCTCTCTCTCTCTCTCTCTCTCTCTCTCTCTCTCTCTCTCTCTCTCTCTCTCTCTCTCTCTCTCTCTCTCTCGCTCTCTCTCTCTCTTCTCTCTCTCCTCTCTCGTCGTCTCTCTCCTCTCGTCCTCTCTCTCTCTCTCTCTCTCTCTCTCTCTCTCTCTCTCTAACAGATGTCCCTCGTCAGTTGCTCAGTAAAGTTCCCGTAGCATTACTGACAAGAAGTCTCTAAGGCCGTGAGCAAGGGTTTCCCAGACTCTTGGGCTCTTGTTCTCACTTAATCTCCATCCGCTACCTACTCATGAGCCCAAGGTTATTACTGGTATTAAAGAAGCTATTACAGTTATGATTCTGTCTCTCTCTAATATCGTGGTGGGGTGGTGTGTGGTTGTGTGTGGTGTGGGTGTGGTGGTGTGTGTGTGTGTGTGTGTGTGTGTGTGTGTGTGTGTTGTGTGTGTGTGTGGGTGTGTGTGTGTGTGTTGTTTGTTGGTTGTGTGATATTTACCCATGGTCTTGTCCACGCGAGTCGGACTCGCGATCGCCAGTTTCACCCTCTTAGTGCGAGCTTGGAGCTCATTATTACCGATCATTGGGTAATAGTCCACAAGCCAGGTAGGGTCCAACTGCACCCCCCCCCCCCACAACTCTCAGAAACCATAATATTTTGAAGCACTGGGGTCTCCTAAAGTGGAAAACAACAGGTAATAGAAAATAAACCGAGACTCACTGTCCCTATTGGGCCCATTTTTTATGGTACCCTAAATAATCGTGAATTTCCGCCTGTGGCGCGACATATTTGGGTTCGCTGTCTTTACAGGCAATATCATCAATAATATTAGGTAATATCTAATACGTTTATATAAAAAAAACAGCATATGATCTCCTGAGTACCATACAATCAACAAATATCATGCTTGATGGTGCCAATCTTATAAACTTGCATGTCAAGAAGCACTATCCAATATATTTTGGTTTTGTCACAAAGTAACCCATAGTTTTTCATATTTTGCCATTGCCATGGTTAAAAACATCTAAATAGGCACCAATGAATACTCTTCTCTGAATATGTTAAGCCATGGCTTTCCTATGGTGCTTATTGTTAAGCATACGCACCAAGTTGATGGGAAAGTTTTTTTAGGAAAGTTTCTTTTGCAGTAAAATGCCTCGCTACAGTAGATAAGCTTAATAAGTATCTATTGTGATTGATTAATAATTACAAAACTCAGAAAATTGAATGCTTACCGTTGCTCACCAGTATTTATTTTGTTTCAGGTGAAATAATATCATGGAGCATCTGAAGAGACCATTATCAAAGCAGAAACGGGACCCAGATGAATCTCCTGGCAAAATCTGCATAGTACACATACAAGGACTCAATTATGGTGATTTGCGCTTGCTGTCTGAACTAAAGGATGGTGAGAAGAAGTTGGGCAAGTTGCAGGAAGTCAAAGAAAGGCGTCTGGCTCAGCCACCAAAATCCCCATTTATGATGAAAGATACATGTGCACTCATTCCTGATATTCTGGCTCCAAACCATGGATTAAACTGGGAGTGCTACAAGCGATTCACCATGAACTTGGACAGGCTGAAACAACCAGCAGAAGACGGACCAAGAGAGGCTACAACATCCCACACGAGGCGCATAAATTCTAGAGACATTATTTTGTTCAAACCAGACTGCATATTTTGTGGTTCAGAAGGCAGGAAAAAGGTGAAGATGCACGGAAGCTGGTCAATTCAGGGATTGATCCAGTTCGAGTATGATGGCTGGAGGTCAGTAGTGGAGATGGCCGAGGAGAAACAGGATGAAAAGCTCCTGACAAGAATAAGAGGTCTTGATCTTTTTGCCCGTGAAGCGAAGTTCCACAGGAACTGCCGTATGAATTACATGCGGATGGGAAAAGAAATGCAGGTCCAACTACACCCTCCCCCCCCACAACTCTCCGAGACCAAAATATTTTGAAGCACTGGGGTCTCCAAAAGTGGAAAACAACTGGTAACAGAAAATAAACTGGGACTCACTGTCCCAATTGGGCCCAATTTTTATTGTACCCTAAAAATCGTGAATTTTCGCCTGTGGCGCAACATATTTGGGTTCGCTGTCTTTACAGGCAATATCATAAAAAATATTAGGTAATATCCAAAAACAGCATATGATCTCAGAGAGTTGCGGGGGGGGGGGGGGGAGGAGAGAGGAGAGAGAGAGAGAGAGAGAGAGAGAGAGAGAGAGAGAGAGAGAGAGAGAGAGAGAGAGAGAGAGAGAGAGAGAGAGAGAGAGAGAGAGAGAGAGAGAGAGAGAGAGAGGGAGAGAGTGCAGTTGGACCTGCATTTCTTTTCCTTCTGCATGTAATTCATACGGCAGTTTCTCTGGAACTTCACTTCACGGGCAAAAAGATCATGACCTCTTATTCTTGTCAGGAGCTATTCATCCTGTTTCTCCTCGGCCATCTCCACTACTGACCTCCAACCATCATACTCGAACTGGGTCAATCTCTGAATTGACCAGCTTCCGTGCACCGATCCCTGGGGGGCCCTGAAGAGAAGCCACAGGGGGCGGGTGTGTTGCAGGGACGTCGTGACACCGTAGAGTTGCACCCCCCGCCCCGTGGGACAATGCGGGGCAATCCTCCGTCGCCCCGCCGCGGCCCCGGGATCCCTGGGGGGCCCTGAAGAGAAGCTACAGGGGCGGGTGTGTTGCAGGGACGTCGTGACACCGCAGAGTTGCACCCCCCGCCCCGTGGGGCAATGCGGGGCGATCCTCCGTCGCCCCGCTGCGGCCCCGGGATCTCAGGGGGGCCCAGGCGGAACCACAGGGGCAAAGCCACAGGGGCAGGTGCTCTGGCAGGACGTCGGGGCACCGTAGAGTTGAGTTGCACCTGCCCCGGGGGCAATGCGGAGCAGCGGACGTTGGGGCTTCGTTTAAGGGCGCGGCGTGTGCCCCGGGGCGCGCGGAGTGGAACTCAGCCACATACCCGAGAGCGTGCGCCGCCCGAAGAGACCTGGAAGGAATACACGTTACACGTATACTCGCGCCGCACTAAGCACTTCCTCAAGTCTCGTAGTCTCGTTACTCTCGTAAGAGATCACCGCGACGCAGGCCTGCGTGTGCACGCACCGGAGGATAGATCGATTCTGATTTCCTGTCCTCTGTCTTCAGAGGCAGGCGAGGCGCGTGGTGGGAGGTACAGGGCAAAGGTTATATCAGTCTGACTGTTATGAAGTGAGGGGTGTAAGGTGACGGCGTGAATCGATCCTTGGTTACTGGTGGCAACTCTGTTGGGTCAGCAATATAAGCGATGCCTTTCCACTTCTTTCCATCTCTCGTCCCTTCTTCCTCTCTTCCCATTCCTCACTTTCTCTCTCCTTCTTCCCGTCTCTCTATTCCCTTTCGTCTGGACGCTCATCTTTAGAACAGCTAGTGTCAGCGATTCTGCGGGTGGCGGCTCCTCACCCCTCGCTGGCTGATAAGGAACTGTGGTGTAGGCGAAAACATTGTCGCCTCTCTCTCTACCACTACCGTTATCAGAGATTCTCTCTCTTCCCTTATTCTCTTCTTCTATTCCGTTATTTATCCTCCTCTCCTTTCCTATTCCTCGTTCCTCTGTCTTCCTAGCCCTCTCACAGGGAATGAGCTACACTCGTATGGTCCTGTATCCATATCGATATCTTTTTTATTTTGCTTCCTTAGTGCTTGTTGGCCAAGGTCAACAATCCCCGGGAGGCGGGACACGACCCCCGGCTAACACCCGGCACCCATTCACTGCTGGGTGGACAGGGGCTCTGGTTTTAAGGAGACCGCCTATCTTTCTTCGCTCCACCCGGGGATCAAATTCGGGATTTCTCTGTTGTGAACAGAGCGTGCTAACCACTACACTACGGAGTACCCGTTTGTGTGTGTGTGTGTGTGTGTGTGTGTGTGTGTGTGTGTGTGTGTGTGTGTGTGTGTGTGTGTGTGTGTGTGTGTGTGTGTGTGTGTGACACTGTGTGTGTGTCATTCACTCATTCACCCATGGTCTTGTCCACGCGAGTCGGACTCGCGATCGCCAGTTTCACACTCCCGGATAGAGCTTAGACCTCATTATTACCCCTCTTTGGGTAATGCTGGGACCTCACACACCACGCACTCCCATCCCCTTGCTCAAGGGGGACAGTAACCGTCCAAATTTAGTAGTGAAAAACCTCCGTGAGCGAGCGAGGATTCAAGCCGGCTAACTATAGAATGGCGGGCCAACGCTCTATCCACTTGACCATCGTGACGGTGTGTGTGTGTGTGTGTGTGTGTGTGTGTGTGTGTGTGTGTGTGTGTGTGTGTGTGTGTGTGTGTGTGTGTGTGTGTGTATATAGGGTGCTCCGTAGTGTAGTGGTTAGCACGCTCGGTTCACAACCGAGAAGTCCCGGGTTCGATCCCCGGGCGGAGCGCCCGGGTTGTTTCCTTAAAACCCAAGCCCCTGTCCACCCAGCAGTGAATGGGTGCCGGGTGTTAGCCGGGGGTTTGTGACCCGCCTCCCGGGGTGCTGGCTTCGGCCAACACAAAGCACTAAGGATGAATGATAAAAATGTTGATATGGAGACGGGGCCACACGAGCATTGCTCTGGCCCTGTAAAATACAACTAGATGAATAAACACACACACACACACACACACACACACACACACACACACACACACACACACCGCCAGAACGGCTTGGTGGGTTAAAGCGTCCGGCATCATTCTGTGGTCCGGCGTTCGATCACCGGCCCCGCTCATTCCCGAGGATTTTTCCACTGAGAAGTACGGGCGGTTACTCTCCCCCTTGAGCAAGGAGATGGAGATGTGTAGTGTGTGAGGTCCCAGCATTACCCAGAGATCGGTAATAATGAGCTCCTAAGCTCGCACCGGGAGGGTGAAACTGGCGATCGCGAGTCTGACTCGCGTGGACAAGACCATAGGTGAATGACACACACACACACACACACACACACACACACACACACACACACAATAGACTCCCCTCGCTGCTCCCCCTCCCTCTTCGCTCAGCCTGCCAGTCAAACCATTAAACTCCCCACGCAGCCAGACACAGGTATCCAGACACAAATGACCGTGGCAGGTCATCTCTCCTGCCACGGTATCCATCTACTGACGGCGGCCCGACGACCACCCATCGGCGGAATCAGCTTAGTAGGTTCACACATAGCCAACCTCGTGCCCCGACCATTGAAAACGGCTGCAAACATGTGATGACGGATCCTATATAATATGTAGTCGACCCTGGTCGTTCACGCGCCCACGCGCGGTACTGCCAGTGGTCGGGACGCGGCAGTGAAGCGGCCGATTTTTTCGAGCATGTTAAAAAAAACCGAGAAGGGTCGGGGCGACTGTCACAGGGCGGCTTGTGGCGGGACACGGCCGTATTGCAGTCGTCGTCCTGCGTACCGCAGTGGGACCAAGTGGGACGCGGTGGACATGGCGGGACAAGAACGCTTTCTGTTGGAAGGGGGCGGGGCGATGTGGCACCGCCGCGTCCCACCGCACCCAGGTTGCGCCACGTTGGCGGGAGGCGGACGGTATCCTTATAATATAACGACGGTTTGAAATCCATTCAAACTAATAATTGATTACTTACAAAATAAACACTTAGTACACAAATTTCAATGTTTAGCAAGACGGTCAGCCCGACGTCTGTTCTTCTCTTACTTATTTTCCTTTTTTCCTTTCTTTTAACTTCTTCCTAGCTCTTCTTTCCCCCCAAATGTCTATCCCCCCTTCGCCTGCCAGCCAGAACCACAGCACCACCCTACAGCGTCTCCCACAGCAGCACCATGCCGTAGAACCTTGAAACGCAAATCCTCTACCACCACTCCCGCTAGTACGCCAAGTACAGCTGGACTTGATCTGGAGTGATGTTGTGGTAGGCCATGATGAGGAACCTATGGCTTGTATGCAGAGCAAAGAAGCGCGTCTACAAGCCCTTCTCGGAAGGGCTTGTAGGTGTCCAGAGCGAGAGGGGCTGGGAAAATCGGATCGGAACGAAGGGCGAGGACGAGGACATGGGTGACCCCATGTCTTCGTGGGAGATGAGTTTTATTTCTTGCTTTTGTTTGCACTGCATATGTACGAAATACAGTAGAAAATGAAGGAAAATTGCAAGTAATAATTAATACATTGGCATAAGAGGTTATTTTCTCCGAAAAGTGATTGAAGAAGATCGACTTCAATGTCACTCCCTTACTAAATGCATGTGCTCTCACCTAACTCCTAAGACTATGTAAAATTCTTCGACTATTTAACATCCAAAGTGGAGCACATTTCCTCATATTTTCCTTTTGCAAAAATTTCCATTTTTGGTGATTTCAATGTTCACCTTCAGCTTGGCTATCATCTTCTTTCACTGACCAAACTCGTGAACAAGCCTACAGCTTTTCTATCCTCCAAGGCCTGGGGCAGCTGGTGCAGCACCCTACCCGTATTCCTGACCGCCTTGGTGACACGCCCGACATTCTTTATCTTTTCCTAACCTCTAAAGCCCGGTTCCCACCTTCCCGCTTGTACGGCCGCCATACAACAACAAAGACGTCACAATGACGTCACAACAAAGTCTACCGCACCGCCGTACCGCTGTACGTCCGCCGTACAAAGTTAAATTCAAGTCATCTCTCCCGCTCGGCGGTGTCCGTTCGAGCGGAGTTGCCAACTGTGCCCAGCTACCACAAATACCACTCAAGCAGTGATGATGGTGACGTCATTGTTGAGCGGTGTTGTTGTAAGACGGCCGTACAAGCGGGCTGATGGGAACCGGCCTTAACCCTTCTGCTTACTCTGTGAAACTGTTCCCTCTGTTGGGCTCCTCCGATCACAATCTTATTTATGTTACCTGTCCTATCGCTCCGATGCTGCCTTGGGACCAACCTAAGTGGAGGTGTTTTTGGCATTTCAACTCAGCTCTTTGTGCAGAGCTCATTACTGATGCCATTGTCTCTTGCATGGAGGCATACATTCCATACACGTTCTCTAATCCTAAAGCTCGTCAACCTTAGTTTAACTCTGCTTGTCCTCATGCAGTCCAAGATAGAGAGGCGGCTCACAGACGGTATGTACCGTAAACATCCATCTCCTGAAACTCACGCCCTCCATATTTCCACCCGTAATCATGCCAATTCTTTTCTTCAACTTACCAAAAACTCCTTCATCAATAGAAAATGTCAAAATCTTTCTGAATCATACTCCTCTCCTGACTTATGACATCTAGCTAAAAACATCTCTAACAATTTTTCTTCTCCATATTTCCTCCCTATGCTTCTCCCGGATGGCTCAACAGTTGTCTCATCTATTTCTAAAGCTGAATTCTTTGCTCAAACCTTTATTAAAAATTCCACTGTGATTGATGAAGGCCTTGTTCCTCCTTCTCTTCCACCCTCTGACAATATTATGCCTTTTATTAAGATCCTTCGTAATTATATGTTCTTTGCTTTTTCTGGCCTTGATCCTCTTGAAGGCTTAAAGTCCTGACGGAATCACTCCTATTGTTCTCAACATCTGTGGTTCTGTGCTTGCACCCTGCCTGGTCAAACTTTTCCGTCTATGTCTATCTGCACCCACCTTTCCTTCTTGCTGGAAGTTTGCTCACATTCAACCTGTTCCTAAGAAGGGTGACCGTTCTAATCCTTCAAACTACCGTCCAATAGCTTTGATTTCCTGCCTTTCTAAGGCTTTTGAATCTATCCAAAGACACTCTACAACAAGATACCTCACTCAGGCTCCCCCTAATGCAATTTCTGTTATCTGCCGACGGTGGCGCCGCCGTGCGGCAGGTGTTGTACCAGTCTGCTGGTCCAGTCACTTGCTGCATATGACTATCATATAAATTATAGACTATGGTTTATCAGTATTTATGATATACTGATCACGTATATATGATATACTGATTACGCCTCCTTGGGGAGGCGGTAGCGGAGTGGTTAGCGTCTCCGACTGGCGTTCTCGGTGACCCGAGTTCGATCCCCGAAGAAACCCAAAACCTTTCTGCACCGTCGAGTGGCCTAAGAACACCCACATGCCCTGCCCATCAACTCTACCTTCGATTGCGAGTGTATCGGAGGACACAGGGGGCGGCATGAGCCTCTCATACACAGGCGTCACTATAAGAATCCTGCCTGCGCCACTGCCGGCGAGGACCAACCATCACAGCCCTCAAATGAACCTCCAGAGCCTACCATCCGAGCCCTGGGTCACCACTACCTACAGGCGCCATAGGCACATATGTACAAAAAAAAATTAATAAAAATAAAATACTGTAATCTTCGTAAATGTTTGTTCTATTATAATGTCAAATAAAAAACAGTAAATACATATACTAAAGAAATGCCATTACAAGACTCAGAAGAAATATGCATGAACTTAATATTCACTTAAACTCTTCGCCATTTAAAACTTTGCGAGTCAACTTTTAACATAAAACATATCAATAGCAGCGCAATTTTATTAGCTTTCCATTGATAATTTCATTTTCTGATAAATGAATTACCACCATGCATAAATTAGCATTAACTAAATAAATAACATCATCAATCGGGTAATTTTTCCGATTGATGATGTTATTTATTTACTTATATATTTCGTTTTCTGATAAATGAATTACCACCATGCATAAATTAGCGTTAACTAAATAAATAACATCATCAATCAGGAAAATTGCCCGATTAATGATTTTATTTATTTATTTAACGCTAATTTATGCATGGTGGTAATTCATTTATCAGAAAACGAAATAGATCAATGGAAAGCTAATAAAATTGCGCTTCTATTGATATATTTCATGTTAAAAGTTGACTCGCAAAGTTTTAAGTGGCGAAGAGTTTAAATGAATTCATGCATCATG
>JACEEZ010019139.1:108176-123176 GCA_016584305.1 Chionoecetes opilio
ACATATATATATATATATATACATATATATATATATATATATATATATATATATATATACATATATATAATATATATATATATATATATATATATATATATATATATATATATATATATATATATATATATACATATATATATATATATATATATATATATATATATATATTATATATATATATATATATAAATAAATAAGAACAAAGAAACAAATGCACGTTAGTGAAAGTTTTTAATGTTATATGAAAAAATATGAAGAGAACTCGAAAAGAATGAAAAGTAGGAAAAAAAATCCACATGAAGAAAGAAATTAGGAGAGAGAGAGAGAGAGAGAGGAGAGAGAGAGAGAGAGAGAGAGAGAGAGAGAGAGAGAGAGAGAGAGAGAGAGAGAGAGAGAGAGAGAGAGAGGAGAGAGAGAGAGAGAGAGAGAGAGAGAGAGAGAGAGAGAGAGAGAGAGAGAGAGAGAAAAAAATTGAACCTTAAAATAAATCTTTGTTATATTGGTATTTAGAAAAAAGCCTTGTCCTCTAATCATTAGAGGACGAGGCTTTTTTCATTATAGAGTCTAATGTACTCGTAGCCTCTCAACCCTCACACTTGTACGAAATGTGAAGGTCACGTGTTTTAACTACACGGGCACATAAAGGAACGGAAGGAAGGTAGGGGGTCTCTCTCTCTCTCTCTCTCTCTCTCTCTCTCTCTCTCTCTCTCTCTCTCTCTCTCTCTCTCTCTCAAACACACACACACACACACGCACACAAAGATTTACTTGCTCTAGAAAAAAAGGGAAACATGAAACTATAACAACAACCCGGCAAGACCTATGATCAAGCCTTCATTGCCCCACCCCTCCCTCCCTTGCCCACTACCTTCAGTGTTCCCTTTACCCCGCTCTCCTTCCATTATCCCTACCGTCCAGTACCTCCTCTCCCTCCCTACCTCCAAACAACTTCCTGCTGCTAAAACACGAGCTCCTAACTCACTGGGTACTCAGCGTATACACTAAACACACAAAAAATCACCTCTTTTACCATGGCCTCCACAGGTATTAGGGCCAATCTGAGGTAGGGCAGGTGGGGAGAGGGGGACACACCACTGAGAAATGTATAAGTCTCAAAACTAACATAGGATGAAGGGACGACTTTGCACGGACACACGATAGTGCGGCAAAAAAATGCGGGGAGGATAAGTTATAAGATACTTTGATCCTATCTAGACACTTTGTAAGTACCAACTACAAGGTTATTGACTATACAAAGCGCCACCACGCCAGGACGAACTTGTTGGGCTCGAACCGCTGACCGAATGCAGGGACGCTACACGCGAACCCGCAGCTCTACCAACCGAGCCACCCTGACGGGTATGCGGGGAGGAAGGGATGGGGTAGGAATGAAAGGGAGGGAGAAGGTAAGTGTTTAGATGGAGTGAAGCGGATATGAGGTGGCGTTTGTATATTCCGGAGGATGTGTCAAGTGAGGGAAGAAAATCCAGGCAACAAATGTAGAAGAGGGAAGTACAGAAGGTGTTAACGCAAAGGAAGATGGCTGGGAAGTTAAGATGACAATATAAAAAGAAAACAAGATGGATACGAAGAGTTGGTCTTACTTCTCACATAAAGGTTCCTCCAAAGGTACACTGGATAAGGTAAAGATTCGTTTTTATCTCCCAAGCCATATCTCGCTTATGGCCCTGTCACACTATAGCGTATCGTACTAGCGTATGCCAGCGTATGAAAAATATCACTCATACGCTGGTATACGCTGGTCATACGGCGAGCCAGAAAATTATTTGTAAGCATGCTTACAAATTTGCTGCGTATTCCGACGTATGGTTTATACGCTAAGCATACGTTAGGCATACGTTGAATACGCTAGAGGTACGAGAGAGGTACGTCACTCATAGGTCGAGTACGCTGGCGATACGCTACTCACAGGTTCAATACGGTAAGTATACGCACAATTCTGCATTTTCAAGGCCTTTTTGTGCGTATGAAAATTATTTTAGGAATTTTCTTACGCAACTCATACGTTTCTCTCATACGCAATAGTGTGACAGGGCCATTACTACCTTAATACTAATATTTTGTCATGTTCGTCTTCTACTAACCTTCAAACCTTTTGGAAAGCTGTTACTTTGGTCAAAATCACGGACAAGAATGATCTAATAAGAATAAATAAGGTGCAACTCCGCCGTCGCCATCAGCGCAGTCAGAGACCGCGGGCCAAGCCCTCCCTCACGTACAGCAGCCATGCAGTCTAGGTTAGATTAAGGTTAAGGTTAGGATTAGTTAGTTTAAAATAACGCTAAACTAAACCTAACCTTAACCTTAACCTAACCTAACCTAACCTAGTCTGGCTGCTGTCCGTGAGAGAAGACTGGAAGAGGCGCCCGTCCAGCCGTCTAGACTGCGCTGATGGCGACGGCGGAGCATCACTTTATTTATTCTTACTAGATAATTTTTGTCCGTGATTTTGACCAAAGTAAAAGCTTTCCAAGAGGTTTGAAAGTAAGTAGAAGACGTGTATGACAAAATATTAGTCCTTCATAAGGTAGTAAGCGAGATATTGCAGGGGCGATAAAACGAATCTTAACCCTGGACAACGCTGTCAAGTGGACACCGTTGCCTCAGTCAGTTAATATATATATGTGTGTGTGTGTGTGTGTGGTGTGTGTGTGTGTGTGTGTGTGTGTGTGTGTGTGTGTGTGCGTGCGTGCGTGCGTGCGTGCGTGCGTGCGTGCGTGCGTGCGTGCGTGCGTGCGTGCGTGCGTGCGTGCGTGCGTGCGTGCGTGCGTGGTGTGTGTGTGTGTAGGCACCGCAAACGAAAATCCGCATACTTCAATCCTTAAGTTCCGCAAACGAAAATCCGCATACTTCAATCCTTAAAGTAATCGTCCAGACCATTTCATCATTCCTGATTTGATGTAGTTAGAGTATAGCCATTATCGAGTGTATCAACAATATGTGGTCACTTCTTGCATCCAGTCAGCCGTTTTTTAATAATCCGCAATCAAAATCTGTAAATTCCCCGAGCTTCGAAAACGCTCATGGCAACTGGCAGACGATGCGCCACGGCTCGGTGACGTAGCAAAAGGGAGGCTCCTCTTCCCGCGCTGCTGTGTGTGTGTGTGTAGTAGTGTTTGTGTGTGTGTGTAGTAGTGTTTGTGTGTGTAGTAGTGTTTGAGTGTGTGTGTAGTAGTGTTTGTGTGTGTGTAGTAGTGTTTGTGTGTGTGTGTGTGTGTGTGTTTGTGTGTGTGTGCGTAGTAGTGTGTGTGTGTGTGTGTGTGTGTGTGCGTAGTAGTGTTTTGTGTGTGTGTGTGTGTGTGTGGTAGTGTGTGTGTGTGTGTAGTTAGTGGTGTGTGTGTGGTGTGTAGTGTTGTGTGTGTGTGTAGTATGTTTGTGTGTGTAGTAGTGTTTGTGTGTGTGTGTGTGTGTGTGTAGTAGTTGTGTTGGTGTGTGTGTGTGTGTGTGTGTGTGTGTGTGTGTGTGTGTAGTAGTGTGTTGTGTGTGTGTGTAGTAGTGTTTGTGTTGTGTGTGTGTGCGTAGTAGTGTTTGTGTGTTGTGTGTGTGTGTGTTAGTGGTTTGTGTGTGTGTGTGTGTAGTAATGTTTGCGTGTGTGTGTAGTAGTGTTTGTGTTTGTGTGTGTGCGTAGTAGTGTTTTGTTTGTGGTGTTGTGTGTGTGTGTGTGTTGTGTGTGTGTGTGTAGTGTTGTGTGTGTGTGTGTGTGTTTGTGTGTGTGTGTTGTGTGTGTGTGCTGTAGTTAGTGTGGTGTGTGTGTGGTGTGTGTAGTAGTGGCTTGTGTTGTGTGTGTAGTAGTGTGTGTTGTGTGTGTGTAGTAGTGTTTGTGTGGTGTAGTAGTGTTTGTGTGTGTGTGTAGTAGTGTTTGTGTGTGTGTGTGTGTGTGTGTGTGTAGTAGTGTTTGTGTGTGTGTGTGTGTGTAGTAGTGTTTGTGTGTGTGTAGTAGTGTTTGTGTGTGTAGTAGTGTTTGTGTGTGTGTGTAGAAGTGTTTGTGTGTGTAGTAGTGTTGAACCTCGGCAGGCTCCGCTAACACCTGTTCATCCACCTCGTACTCTGGCTCAAACATATAGGGTTGGGCTCCCATCACAATCTGGTTCGTTTTCCTCATATACGCGAGCAGCGTCATTTAGTTCGGTCTCAGATTAAGCATCGTACTCTAGATCTATCAAAGCGACAGATTCACTGTCTGACACCTAAGTACAATCGCTCATCATAACATTTGCCGACAGGTCTCACAGAGGCAGACGAGTGTAGTTTACATTGGAACGTCCCTTTTGTGACGTCATCAATAACATGCGTAGCCCTGTTGGAGGGAAGAACATTTTTTTCGCGCGCTTTTTACAAAAGTCGTGTTTTTACGGAAATAAAGCCTGGAAATCAATTATTTTTGGTGGATTAGGTGTTTTGAGTGTACATTCAACATAATTAGGCAAACAAAAATTGGGTCTGGACGACTACTTTAAGTTCCGCAACCGCAAGTCCACAAATTTCTGTAAGTTCACACTTCCGCAACCGCAAGTCCGCAAATCCGCAAACCAATTATGTGATATTTGTTCTGCATATAGTGCAAAAATATAGGTAAAACACTTTGTGGTAGTAAATTCAAATATTATTTACTAAATCACTTATGACAATATTATATATATATATATATATATATATATATATATATATATATATATATATATATATATATATATATATATATATATATATATATATATATATATTAGCATTTTGTTCATACTTACCACGCAGTGCCCCACAAATGTTATAGCTCACATGTTACCTTCCCCTCATTGTAACCATTCACTCAATATATATACTTAAGTGCAAACTAAGGGGTAATAATTAGTATAGGTACACTACATTCAAATTGTATTTATATGATATTAGATTCTTAGCCTCAGACTCCTCATTCAGAGTCCTCTGATGACAATTCCATCTTAAGCAGGTCCATGTTCCCCTTCATGAAGACCAATCTCTCAAAATTATCGGAGGTCAGACTCGCTCTCTTGACCTTCATGATGTCCACCCCCTGGGAGAAAAGTCTCTCCACGGCTGCAGAGCTGGGTATGGCCGTGTTGTACATAACAAATACATCTACCCAGGTGGCACGGGAAAGGGCGGGAAACATAGCCTGCTCCAGCAGCTTGTTCCTCTGCTTCTCTGAGCACCAACTCTCAAGCTCTTTCCCCATCTTGTTGGAGAGACGGGTATAGTTGGTGCCCTCTGTAGCTGTGGGTCCTGGGCTCCTCAAAGCCTGGAA
Organism: Chionoecetes opilio; assembly: GCA_016584305.1. NCBI lineage: Eukaryota > Metazoa > Arthropoda > Malacostraca > Decapoda > Majidae > Chionoecetes > Chionoecetes opilio. The sequence goes on from JACEEZ010019139.1 coordinate 113,464, forward strand.
ATAATAGATACATTTGTAACATATATATTGAGTAAAAATATTAAGTAATCGGAGTTAGAAAAAAACATTTATACTTCTACTTAGAAATATAAAGTGCTTAGATTTGTTTCAAATATTGTATTGCACTTAAATCATAAATATTTCAATAATTTATCAGCAAGACGCTAAAAATTGCTAATATAATGACTTGGAATAATGAACTGTCACAAACGACCTGAAGATGCAGTAGATCTCGATAAAATCAATGTCTCACCTTGAAAAAATCATACTCTTCGTCTTCATTTGGGCTGCTGCCTTCTGAGGTATCCAAAACTGCCTGCTTCGTGACCTCGAATAGCAGTATTGATTTCACGGCATCCACCTTCTCAGGGTTGAGAAGGTGGACCACAGGCAGCTTGAAGAGGGGGTGGATTGCTGTGGCCATCAAATGGTCAAATTTTATTAAATAGGGAGAGGAACCTGGCCTTGAAACCCTTGGGTCTCTTATCACTAAGAGGGTTTTAAATGAGGTAATCCAACAAAGGCCGGGCATATTTGAATGGTTTAGCCTTCAATGCCTGAAGGCTGTCCCGGAGTACATATAGGGTAGGAAGCAGGACTCCCTCTCCATTTGGAGTTTATCGAGGCTGGTCACCACTGGCTTCATCACAGTGAGGTACTCGTTGATAATATCCTTATCAACCAGGTTGAACGTGGTTATGCCATTTTGCATGCATATCACGTTAATCTGGGCCAGCTTGGTATCGAGTACCTCACGGAGGACCTCCATGGAGTCATAGAGGGAGTTCCAGCGAGTGACGTTTGGGGTCTTCAGCTTCCTGCCCACCTCCCTCTTGATGTTGGCTGCGGTATTTGGCTTTCGGTTCTGTTTGTGCCACAGAGCCTGGGCTTTCTCTCTCACCTAAGAATACAAACAAAAAATAATATTTGAAAAACTACGTTTATGATATAGATATATAAAATAATTATACAATTTAGCTTAAAAACTGACTTAGTCAAAGACTACTGTATACTGGACTTGTTACTGGCGCCCCGCCCCAACCCGCCCATAACTGGAGGCTGATCGGCAAGGTAATAAATGTTTAGAACATCACTCCCATTTCCCTTCACTGTCACTGCCTATTTTTACCAAAATGTTTAGTTCCCTGGACGGTAGGGGTGGGCAAGAATCGTTATCTTGGAAATTCACGATTCCGATTCTTGAGGTTGGTGGAATCCGTGGAATCGATTCCGGAATCGTTTCCTCTCGCGCACCGTCTCTGCCTCTAGCTCGCCTCGCGCGCCGCATGGGAGGACCGATCAGTCTAGCACGAGACGATTCCGGAATCGTTTCCTCTCCTGCGCTGCCAGAGAGCTGCATCGATTCCATTCCGTGTAGCTCTTACGATTCATCCTGCCTTCTGCGCCCCGTTAGATTTATGAAGCATATTTTATTATTATTATTATTATAATTAATATTATTATTATTATTATCATTACTCTTATTATATTATTATTATTATTATTATTATTATTATTATTATTATTATTATTATTATTAGTAGTAGTAGTAGTAGTAGTAGTAGTAGTATCGTTATTCTGACTCCTGCATTGGATTTATTTGTTAAAAGTTGTGTATATATATATATAATATATATATATATATATATATATATATATATATAATATATATATATATATATATATATATATATATATATATATATATATACTGTATATAACAACTCTCTACGCTGCCACTGTTTACTATATAGAACTCAATGTGAAATATCTGTGGAATCGTTTCCGAGGAATCGATTCCGTTGAGTGGAATCGATTCCACTGCCTATGTGGTGGAATCGTCGGAATAGATTCCGGAATCGTTTCGCCCCCAACTCTACTGGACGGTGGTGCGCCGCACGTAGCCGCGCAGGAATCGTGTTCAAAATTGGGAGTTTGCGGACATGTTTGCGTTTGCGGAAGTGCTTCCGCAAACGCAAATCCGCAAACATTTACACTTCTGCAAATCCGCAAACGAATTCGGACTTCCGCAATTTGCGGAAGTTGCGGTTTGCAGAAGTGTTTGCGGAAGTGCCCACCTTTTGTGTGTGTGTGTGTGTGTGTGTGTGTGTGTGTGTGTGTGTGTGTGTGTGTGTGTGTGTGTGTGTGTGTGTGTGTGTGTGTGTGTGTGTGTTTCCCAGCGGGCAGCCGGATGGTTCTCGCCTCTTCCTGCCATCGCCCTTTCATTTAAGAAGAGTGCATGTACAGAGAAACTGAACAACCTACCTCGCCGCGTAATACGTTACTTTGCTGCAAGAAATAATAAAAAGAATTACGCTATTCTCACGTACTTCTTTTTTCCACAGTACACTTACGGTTCACTGCATATAATTTTCGCATATAAATGGCATTTTTTATTTTTCCACTGTCTTCTCAGTCTCCATTCCCCCCATCCTCTTTTTTTTCCCATCCCATATAGTATTTCTCTTCTGCACAACCGTTGGTGGCGCCGCTATGCACTACACACTAAGAAAAAATGGTGCAGGAAAGGTGCAAATTTGACATTTAGGGTGCAAAATCCTAAAACAGAAAACATAACAGAAAAATATTTAATATATTTCCCGGGTCCCATCCGCCTTGTATAAATATCAAGAAAGGTGCAATTTTGCACCTCTAAAGGTACTTTTAGGGTGCAAACATAGAAAGGTGCAAAACTTGCACCTTTCTTGATATTTATACAAGGCGGATGGGCCAGGGAAATATATTAAATATTTTTCTGTTATGTTTTCTGTTTTTGCACCCTTGAGAGTACAAAACATGCACCTGTAGAGGTGCAATTTAGCACCCTCAAGGGTATTTTGATATTTTGCTCAAAATTTGTCCCTCTAAAGGTGCATATCTGCACCTTTAAAGGTACAAAGTTGCACCCTACCATAACGTGCAAAAGTTGCACCCTAGCGTTAAGGTGCAACTTTGCACCCTTAAAGGTTCAAAATGTGTGACATCATTTTGCACCCATAAGGGTGCAAAGTTGCACCCCTAAAGATGCAGGTTTTGCACCCAAAAAGGTGCACATTTTGCACCCATAAGGGTGCAAAGTTGCACCTCTAAAGGTAGATATTTTGCTCAAAATTGCCCCTCTAAAAGTGCATATTTGCACCTTTAAAGGTACAAAGTTGCACCCTACCATAAGGTACAAAAGTTGCACCCTGGTGTTAAGATGCAGCTTTGCACCCTTAAAGGTTCAAAATGTGTGACATCATTTTTCACCCTTAAAGGTGCAAAGTTGTACCTTTTTTTCTTAGTGTGTATGAAGAGACCACCAACACAACCAACCACTTCTATTTTACTGATACGTTCGGCCCCTTTGCGTGTGTGTCAGCACTTTGCGCACCCCATTACCAACGCGGACATATTCACTTGATATTTATAGGCGTACTTCTAGGCCCCCTTCATCCCCCAAAACCTATGCTGCCCATCACCCGTTTCTTGATACGAAACCGCAAGGTATATAAGACATAGTGTAATGGCGGACACGAAGGAGATGTTTAGATAGGCCTACACGATATATTTACAAGAAATGGTGGACTTGTGGGATACGAACTCAAGAGACTCATTTGCACCTTAGCACCCTAGGTTGAGTGTTTTAACTTACTTTGCTATGCCCCTCCCTCGTACTCTAGAGTCTAGAAAGTGGCAACCGAGGCAATGCTTCTTGGATATGGCGATAGGGCGTGCCTGGGAGGAAAGGAGAATGGCTCTCTGAAGACTCACTTCTTGCAGTACAGATTTCTCTACAACCGTACGAACCAAGCAAGCTTCAGATTATAATTTCATTTCTCGAGTGGACTAATGATCAATCAATCAATCATTGGGGGCATACGCCGGGGGGCGCGTCGTCTCGCCCACCCTACGACACCACTCCCGGGGGTCACCACGCGCGAGTTCCCATGCAGGCTCCTTTCCCGTACCAAGCAACTCTCGACAAGAAACATCAACTTGCCCCAGCCACGAGCCTTGTGGGCGCCCCCTTGGCCTCCTCCACGCCGGATTGTCTCTTACAGATACAACCCGATGGGAAGGATTGGTTTCAGGGTAGCGTGCCACATGCCCATATAGCCGAAGTTGGCGCTGACGGACTATGCAGGTAATAGGCCTCGATTCAGTCTCACGGTGCAATCGCTGATTTGACACGTAATCATCCCAGCGATACCCCATGATTCTGCGATGACACTTATTACCAAAGGCATTGATTCGTCTCTTCACGTCACTCTTTAGTGTCCATGTCTCACAACCATAGAGTAAGACAGGGATCACAAGCGACTTGAAGATCCGGATCTTTGTCCTCCTGCACAGGTACCGACAACGCCAAATACTCCCGCTGAGCGAGTCCATAACACCGTGGGCTATGCCAATCCGCCGTAAGACTTCTTGACGTGACCCGCCGTCATGATGGACTGCGCTACCAAGGTATGTAAAACTTTCCAAGATCTCAATGTCCTCGCCACACGCATGAACAGACTGTACTGCTTCATCTAGTAGGTCTCCAAACACCTGGACCTTGGTCTTGAGCCAGGAGACCTCAAGTCCCAAAGGCTTTGCCTCCTCATGCAGCGCCTCGAGAGCCATCACCAGGACCTCCAGCGACTCAGCAAAGATTACTGCATCATCGGCAAAAACAAGATCAATGATCTTGGTGTTGCCGACGGATGCTCCACAATCACTTTGATCTACTAATGACTAATGATGCAGATGTGAAAAACAAAAACGAAACTACGTGTTTTACCACGTAAAAATTATCTCCCCATTTTTTTAAGACAAATTTTCTTGTAAAAAAAAAAAACACGTGCAAATGTATCATAGTGCGAGAATATAAAAAAAAGGAGGCTATCTGAATACAAATACACTCCCAACCTAGTCACCCTCGGTCCCTTTGTATGTCTCGTTCCAGGAATTTATGTCTACCTGCACATCTACCCATACATGTTCCTGCAGTGTGTACACAGAATACACCATGTGCGTATGTCCCTATCCCCGTCCACGTGTCAGTTTCTCGACCAATCAACGAGTAGCCTAAACGAGCAGGTCAGGTGAGTGGTAAAGGTAGAGGTGGTGGTGGTGGTGGTGGTACTGTGCTTGAAAAATAAAGCTTCAAACCTTGCATGTCGAGGGGTAGTTTCCCTTCTCGCTTCTTAACTTTTATCTGTTCTTTGTGTTCATTCCCTTCACAAAACTATCTTCCCCAACTTTCACCCCCCCCCCCATCACCGCCCACCTCAACAACAAATATTTCATTTAACAGGAAGAAAACTGGATACGAGCTGAGGAGAGAGAGAGAGAGAGAGAGAGGAGAGAGAGAGAGAGAGAGAGAGAGAGGAGGAGAGAGAGAGAGAAGAGGAGGAGGAGAGAGAGAGGAGGAGAGAGAGAGAGAGGAAGAAGAGAGAGAGAGAGAGAGAGAGCTTGACAGCCTGGGGCACCGGAGGAGAGTCGGTGCCCTCACAGTGTTGCACAAGGCCCAGGTGCAACACTCTTCCCACCTTGCAGGACTTCGGGTCCCGTGAAGGTCTGTGCGCGCTACGAGGACGGTAGTATCAGGAGATTTCCTCCTCGAGGCCCCGAGGACCCACACCGTGATGGGCCAGCGAGCCTTTACTTGGGCCACGGCGACACTGTGGAACGCCTTCACGGTTGAGGTGGATGTCGTGGCCATAAACATCCAGCAGGTGAAGGTGGCGGCCCACAGATGGTGCCGCTTACATCCGCCTTAGTGACCGTAGGGCGTGATACAGTGTCGTGTCAATAGTGACACACAGTGACACACACATAGTGACACACATTGACAAATTGACATACAGTATACGTGTCAATAGTGCGCCTGACAAGTGCCTGTGACGGATAGTGACCCTTAGGCTGTAACACTGTGTACTTACTACTTAGGCCCCCTAGTCAATCTTACAAGGCATAGCTTTCGGATAGATGTCCCCGGGACAGGGGACATCTTTAGCTTCTGCCACTTAATGCCTTCATCAACCTCCTTACCAATTGTAGCCCCATGTCAACCATGATGTTAGTTGTTTAAATAAAAAATAAAAAGAGTGAGAGAGAGAGAGAGAGAGAGAGAGAGAGAGAGAGAGAGAGAGAGAGAGAGAGAGAGAGAGAGAGAGAGAGAGAGAGAGAGAGAGAGAGAGAGAGAGAGAGAGAGAGAGAGAGAGAGAGAGAGATTGTTAAATGCAGTTTCCTACAGAAAAAAAACTTGGGAGTTTCATGTGGAAATGGTCAGCTTGGCTCAGTCCTGAGATATCTTGATATTTCTCTCATTAACCTAAGACGTGCGCACAGGGGGTTTTCTACAGGGTCATACTGTGCGCATGTATGATGATTTTGGGACCCATTGCCAATTTCGATAAAACGTACATCAGCGTGTAGGGAATGTTTGCGTGCATCGGCCCATATATATTTGACCCCCAAAAATGTCTGGGGGGGGGTGGGGGAACGGTCCGTAGTTGAAAAATGTGGAGCGAATGGCACCGCGCGGCTAGATTGTCATCGAGCGGCGAGATTTCCCTGCCGAATTTTCACGCGCCCAGGGGATAGAACGAGAGGGAGGAGGGGGTGGGTTACCGCGTTAGAGGGAGGCAAGGAGTGAGTCGTGGAGAGAGTGAAGGCAGTAAACATATGCAGCTGTGTGATAATTGTGGAGGCGGCCAAGGCGTATGGATGTCTTGGGATTTTGAACCTTATGTCTAGGAGGTGTCTGGTGTTCGTTGCCACCAAGAGGTCTACAATAACATGAGTCAGGAATGGAGAGAGAGAGAAAGTGAGACATGCGTATGTCGTACGTATAAATGGACTTCAGAATTGCATTCTTATGCAAGTAGACATTGCATTTTAGACACATGTGTGTACTTGCACGAGTGCGGGGCGAGCGTATGGCGGGGTGGTGTTGAGAGTTGACATGTAGTACTATACCCACACCAATTTTTAGCCACCTGCCTATAAACGCGCGGTTTTGGTACGCGTTCAAAAGCTCTGCTCTTAAGAGTCTTCCCGCAGTCCGCCAGGGGGAAGTCTTAAGAGTCTCCCCGCAGCTCCCGGGTTAAGGTCAAAAAACTAAATTAGGTACTGAATGAACTGACAGGGAATAGATTTTGGCTTACGCTTGCATTAGTGAGGCAAACAGAGCAGGGATAAGAGACAATCTTTAGCATTGGGGTCGCGCAAAGGGGTCTGTGAGAAGCATGTGGTTCACAAAATTAAATAAGAACAGCACTTACCGCAGTAATGAAAAATGCGGAAGATGGCAGTATGATTTTTTTTTAATGGAACAACGGTTGACCTATGAACGTGAAGTATATGAAAGAGATAGCCTTACTATATCCCTTTTGAAAACTATTTGAATGAGATTTTTTATTCAACTGTTCATGAATTGTGTTGCTTAACGGGCGAAAAAAACACTTTACTCTAGGTTTATCTATACTAATCTGTACACTTCATTGTTACAGAGGATGCTTAAGTAAAAAAGGGCGGTGTCATTATGTTGATGATTTTTATAACTATTGATTGTTACTAATAATGCTGAAAAGTATATTTTCTTTCATTTCTCATTCCTTCAAACCTCATCATCTTTACCACCATTCAATTTTTCATTAGCTGTACTTTAACCAACCAACAAACACCACCACCATCAACAACTACTGATACTACTACTACTTTTGGGGAGGCGGTGGCCGAGTAGTTAGCGTCTTCGAGTGGTCAGTTCGATGTCCCGAGTTCGAATTCTGCCGGGGGCAACAATCACTTTGGACACTCTCTAACGCAGTCGACAAGAGCCTGGTAGGTGAGCAGAAGGTCTCGAGTTCAAGTCCCACCAAGGAACAACTGTCAAATCCATCGTCGAATGGATGAAGAAACCCGCATGATGCATTCCTATTCTTACGACTGCGACTACAAGTGCGGCGAAGGAAACGCCAGCCAGGTGGCAGCATGAGCCTGACTGAGGATCCGAACATCACATAAAATGGGATCTTTACCTATAGACCACAGATGTCACTATAAATATTCAGCCTGGGCCACCAACGGGCGAGGGCCAACTATCACGACCCTCCAGAATGTGCAGGGGCCAACCATCTGATAACTCAAAAGAAAAAATAGCCCACAGGCGCTATAGGCACCAAAGTAAAAAAAAAAAATTATAACATTGCAACCGTACCACTACTACCGACGGAGACTATGTTCTTAGTTTTCTTCCACCTACCATTGCCTATTTGTTCCCTTCCCCCACACTCTTCTACCGTTACCACCATCACCAACACAAAATCCACAAACTTGTGTGTCTCGATTCTCGTGCAGGAATACTTCTGAGCATTAAATATGAAGAGAAAAAAGAGAGAAAAAGAGAGAGAGAGAGAGAGAGAGAGAGAGAGAGAGAGAGAGAGAGAGAGAGAGAGAGAGAGAGAGAGAGAGAGAGAGAGAGAGAGAGAGAGAGAGAGAGAGAGAGAGAGAGAGAGAGAGAGAGAGATTCAGAATCCACTAATTTTGGCATTTCCTCGACACGAATCATTGGCACGCATGGTGGAGCTCCCCTAGTCAAACAGGTCAAACAGTCCTGAATTATTATTTTAGGAAACTGAATGAACCAAGGTGAATGTCAGAGCACCAGGACCATAGCTACTCATTGAGGGGAGGGGGGACTGATGATGATAATAATAATAATAATAATAATAACATAATAATAATAATAATAATAATAATAATAATAATAATAATAATAATAATGAGAGGAGAAAGGGGGTGTAAGAGGAGGGAGATGTTTACCGTTGGTGTAGGGATAAGTATATAGAATTGGGGGAAGTAAGAGGACTTTTTTTGGGGTGGGGGGGGGGGGGGGGGCGAAACGTTGGCAAGAGTGGTGTCCGGCACCTTAAACTTTCTGTCCTGTGTACGGAGAGGCGGTATTGGAGTGAGTCTACTGGTCGATATGAGTGTGTCTAAGAAGTTAATTGCTGGCGGTCATTAACGCACAAGAACACTAAGATCTGACTGCCTCGTCCAGAATTCTCACTTGTGCCTCTCCAAACATTTCGCTTTTTTTCTCTTTTCTTTTCTTATTTTTCCTTTCCCACCACCACTAGTACTTCCATCTCGTACTCTTCAGTCTTCCTTCTATCATTCTCAGCCTCCTTCACCACTCTCTTTTCTTCTATCCATTCCTTTTTTAACTCTTCTTATTCGCGTATTTTTAGAAAGTTGGAATTAAGTAAATGGTAAAAATATATATGCCTTCTTGTCACCACCACTTCTAATGAGTGAACGTGTGGGCGAAGAGAGAGAGAGAGAGAGAGAGAGAGAGAGAGAGAGAGAGAGAGAGAGAGAGAGAGAGAGAGAGAGAGAGAGAGAGAGAGAGAGAGAGAGAGAGAGAGAGAGAGAGAGAGAGAGAGAGAGAGAGATACTGATACATTTATTTGGCCCTTTAGCAATACAGTAATGTAAACTATATATACATGTATATATTATAAGGCTTGGTCTGTTGAGCCGGAGCTCTTATACAGACCTGTTGCGAAACATAGTTGCCGATTGAGGTCAGATAAATAAGGCCCGAGAAATAATATAAATAATAAATCGCATTACCTTTAAAAATTCTACCAAAGATAATTATTATATAAGCAATAGTTAATAACATACAAAAATTTATGTGAATAAAAATGAAATTCAAATAGAATATACGCAAATCTTGA
>JACEEZ010019139.1:130676-133176 GCA_016584305.1 Chionoecetes opilio
TCAATCGGGAAAATTACCCGATTGATGATTTTATTTATCTATTTAACGCTAGTTTATGCATGGTTCTAATTAATTTATCAGATAACGAAATATAGCAATGGAAAGCTAATAAAATTGCGCTTCTATTGATACCCTTCATGATAAAAGTTGACTCGCAAAGTTTTAAATGGCGAAGAGTTAAGTGAATATTAAGTTCAAGCATATTTCTTCATAGTCTCGTAATGGCATTTCTTTAGCGTGTTTTACTGTTTTTTATTTGATAATATTATAGAACAAACATCTACGAAAATTACAGTATATCATATATACTGATAAACCAGTCTATATGATAGTCCATAGACCACTAAATATCTTTGTCGGGCGCCCCGCAGGCCCCTATGCAGCCCCGCAATTCAAAACATTGTCGCGTGTGCAGTCCAGGTATACAGTGGTCTACGTCCCAGTTAATTTCAAAAAAAAAAAAAAAATACACTATTTATATGAGATTTCCAGTTCAATTTACTATCAATTATTATTCCCAAGAATTTTGCTTCAGTTACTTGATCTAATACTGTATCATCCATTGCGATATTAATGACATGTGGCAGTTTTCTGTATGAATGTGAAATCATGTAATGGGTTTTGCTACTGTTCAAAGTTAACTTATTACTCTTTATCCATTTTAATGTTTTTTAATTCTTTATTCATAGTGCCTTGTACATATGCTAGGTCTTTTCCTTGAGAAATAATATTGGTGTCATCAGCAAATAAAATACATTTTTATTTCTCACTACAGCGTATGATATCATTAATAAATATTTAAATTAAAATTGGACCCAAAATTGACACTTGAGGTACACCACAGGTAACTACTTTCTTAGAAGATACTGCATTATTATACGTAGTGTTGTTGTCTATAACTTAAATAGCTTTTGAACCATGCCTGCGCTGACCCACGAACTCCGTAAACTGACAGTTTTTGTAGCAAAATTGAGTGTGAGAGTAGTGTATCATAAGCCTTGGAGAGATCACAGAATACAGTTACATGAAACATCATATTATCTAAAGCATTATAAATATTCTGAGATAGGTCATGGATCGCTAGTTCTGTTAAGTATATAGACAGTCTCTTAGTAATGAATGTTGAGTTAAGTAGTCCATTAGTCTAATGCAAACCATTTTTTTCAAAAATCTTAATGGATGTTGGTAAAATTGATATTGGTCTATAGTTTGTACATTGTGATTTATTACCTTTTTTGTGGATTGGTAATAGTTTTGATATTTGAAGTTGCCTGGGAACGGAGCCTATGTCGAAAGATTTATTAATTATGTGAACAAGGATGGGCGAAACTTCATCAGAACATGATTTAATTACTCTAATGCTGACATCATCATGTCAAGGGGATGTTACCTTCAGAGTTTTGATGACTTCTTTTACTTCAGATAATGTCGATGGTTGAAAATTAAAAGAGTGTGGAACAGGCTCCGGAAGAAATTCTTCAAATGAGGCTGGTGTAAATTCTGAGCTAACCTGATGGGAACACTACAAAAAAACTATTAAAGCCAGGGAAAACCAATCTCTAAAGAAACAGTTGAAGACCATGTCCAGAGGTGATGCCCAGGAGCTCCAAACAAAGGCTCCCAAGCAACTCAGGGCTGACATCAAGACCAAAGCCAAAGATATCAACCAATCTTGGCTACCAGAGATAGTGTGTCAATGGCCTCACATGCACTGATATGTGCAAGCTCCAGACCTGCACCAACCAAGCAGTGCAGTAGCAGGAACCCGACCTTGAGCCGGATTCTGAGGATTCAGAGGATGAGTAAACGGTACAGCAGATACATATGTTTCTGGCGCTTCTATGCATGTCTAAAGGTTCCATATGACTCTTAACAAATTATTAATACAATAGGTTCAAGAATATTAGTCATTGTTATGTTCACAAGAAGTCGCATAGAAGTACACATTCAGACTTCATTGCATATGGTAGCGACACATTTCTGTTCATTAGTATTAGTGTTTTAACTTTTATGTCATTTAACCTGATGCCAACTTATTATGTTATTGTGTGTATATTAGCAAATATAACTATAATTGAATGAACTTCGATTTTGAACATTTTCAGAAGGTTAACCTATAGCAATATCACTTTCACAGTTGCGGATGTCCGTAGTTGAGTGCCGTTGGGTGCGGCTATAAAAGTCGCAATTACTAGCACTAAGCTACCACCTAGCAAGGGCTATCATATCAAAATATATCCTATAGACATGGGGGAATATAAAAAACATCACTAGGCCTTGCCACCTCGGATAGTAACAAAAAGTGATTTTGGGGGGTCCGGCCCATGGACTAATATGGGAATCTGTACTCGCGGTTGAAGCAGTGGTTCAGGCCTTATCGGAAACAAGCGGGCAGTCAGGCAAGGAGAGGATGCATATAAAACATAGTCTCATTAAGGTTGTTGTGTGATATGGCAAGGAGGAAAAAGATAAGCTGTTTGTGACATTCGTAGATTTCAGA
>JACEEZ010019139.1:138176-183176 GCA_016584305.1 Chionoecetes opilio
AAAATTCAATCCAAGCTTTACTTTCAAAATAACCATGTGTTGTTTCAAGAAATGTCTATTCTACCGAATTGCAGAACCACCATTCGTAATCTGGTTGACAGAAATTTCGCAAGATTAAATTAACCAAATCATATTCTAATAGGATGCTAATCTCTACAAACTGTAAAACATACAATACATGGATAAACAGTTCCATACAGGATATATATCAATATCAAGAAGCAAATAATTCAACAAAGAAACCATTGGTCAAGTCTGCCAGGTACCATATGTGAGTACATTCACGTCATAAAGTTTACAACACAATTCTAGTTTGTACCCTCATCTAAATCTATGGTTTGGCTGTTTTTACATGTCCTTCCAATACACGACGAACACATTTCAGTGCAAAATAGCCCAGCTCAGTAACAACTGCATCTTTTTCTACATCCTACTTTGCAGCCGCAAGAGATCATTCGCAAAACCCGATCAGGTGTCACAGGTCGGTCTGTTTCAACTGGAAGTAACTTGTCATCTTTTACTTTCCATCCCCATTCAGTAGGTGCCTAAATCATCACGTCTATATCTTGACTCTATGAAAAAGCCACCTGAAATCATGGGTGAAACTGAATTTCTAAATTTCTCCAAGCATGGCTACTTCACAATACGGAGAAGTGAACATTTTGGAGTTGGAATTTTACTGACCAAATATTTGAGCAAAATCACGCATGAGATTATTGAAGACATCTGGTGGACTGGCTCATGGTAGGGGAATAACTGTGACCAAATGGGTCTTTGTAACTCCAAATTGTGTTCCTATCTGCAATGCACTAGATAACTTATGTTGTGTTCATAGCAGCATATCAGACCAGCATACTGAATTACCAGCATCCAAAAGAGCACGTGATAGTCAGGATTGTGAAACGTTCACTAATTGGCTTTCTACACATTCCCCATTCTCATACCGAGGGTATGAATCTCTTGTCTGTATTTCCACTGTTGAAGTTGCTAATACTGCAGGAAATGCTGATGACTCATACACAGCGGGGAAAGCTGCAGCAGAAGAAATGATAGGACGTAACTATGCTGATCACAAAATGAAGCGAAAGGATAAGGTTTTGTTAATCGGCAGTGCTAGGTCTGAGGCTTCTATCCGAGGTCAGAGTGTGGAAGTCAACACAACCCTTCTTTTCATGCGTGTGACATGTATTATGAAGCATCACAATGAAATGCGGGATTTCGTTTGTTATAAATTTGGGATCCACTCTCCCTCCCTTTTTTATAATGGGATGATTCGCAAAACCACCAAAAGTGTCCTTGCCATTATGCTGAAGTCAAAGGTGAATGACCAGTTATAGATCCCCGAGAACTCACAATTCATTATTGATGGTGGCCACTTCTTACACAGTGTAACTTGGCCATGTGACGCTACATATGGAAAGGTGTGTGACACCTATGTGACATATGTTCTTAATAATTATGGTAAGGGCTCAACAATCATATTTGATGGATACGACTTCACCATGTCAACAAAAGCAGTAGAACAACACAGGAGAGCAATCCAGAATGCATCTGCAGATATTATATTTGAGGTGGACATGGTGCCTACCCCCTCCCAAACGTCATTCCTGGCAAACAGTAAGAACAAGCATCGGTTGATTGGTAAACTCATAAAAAAAATTGAGTCTAATGGTGTGACCTGTAAGCAGAGCACTGCATGTGCAGATCATCTCATTGTAGCCACATCACTGACTGCAGCAGCTGGTGACCATGAACAACCAGTTGTAGTTGTTGGGCATGATACTGATTTGCTGGTGATGCTCACTGCCCAGGCAACTAGAAATATGAAAATGTTCATGTCTAAACGTGATCCACCATCAGTTTACAGCATAAATACTATTCAATAGGCCCTCAGTCCCAACCTTAATTAAAACCCATCTCATGTTCCTACATGCTATAACAGGCTGTGATACTGTTTCAGCCTTATACAATGTATGTAAGAGGAAGGCAGCGTCCATTTTTAAAGGCAGGCACGAATGGGGAATGCTAGATATGTTTTATCAGCCTTCTTTAGGTCATGAAGAGGTGGCAAGAGTTGGAGAGCAATTTTTGCTAAAACTGAATGGGGCAGTTCAGTCCACCTCTCTGGATATGCTTCGGTATGTATTGTAGATGAGGCAGGTTGGTAGAAAATTTGTGTACTCAAGGGGAGTCAAGTTAGAGAGCCTGCCACCAATATCAGCTGCCGCCAAATATAATTCATATCGGGCCTACTTAGCAGTGCAGCAGTGGTCTGGAAATGAGCTGGCACCTACTGAATGGGGATGGAAAGTAAAAGATGACAAGTTACTTCCAGTTGAAACAGACCGACCTGTGACACCTGATCGGGTTTTGCGAATGATCTCTTGCGGCTGCAAAGTAGGATGTAGAAAAAGATGCAGTTGTTACTGAGCTGGGCTATTTTGCACTGAAATGTGTTCGTCGTGTATTGGAAGGACATGTAAAAACAGCCAAACCATAGATTTAGATGAGGGTACAAACTAGAATTGTGTTGTAAACTTTATGACGTGAATGTACTCACATATGGTACCTGGCAGACTTGGCCAATGGTTTCTTTGTTGAATTATTTGCTTCTTGATATTGATATATATCCTGTATGGAACTGTTTATCCATGTATTGTATGTTTTACAGTTTGTAGAGATTAGCATCCTATTAGAATATGATTTGGTTAATTTAATCTTGTGAAATTTCTGTCAACCAGATTACGAATGGTGGTTTTGCAATTCGGTAGAATAGACATTTCTTGAAACAAAACATGGTTATTTTGAAAGTAAAGCTTGAATGGAATTTTTAACGGTATTTTTACACTCCTTACCCACAAAGACATAGGGTTAGAGACCAAAATCATCTCTCTATGATAAATAGTAACAAAGTTATTGCATTTTTAGTGTTTTTCTGGTGTCCGGCCGACTCATCGGCGGCCATCTTGGATTATACAATTTCCACAGTCTAAATTTTAGGGGACTTTGAACCATGTTACTAGATATACCTCAAGGCATCTTTCCTGAAATAATCAGCTTTCTACCTTTTTTTTCCCGGTCCACCCTTATTTCCAACTAATGCTCCTGGGCTATATGGTGCGCGTTGCCTCGGTGCTCATCTTCGTCGTATTAGCCCTTGAACCTGTGGTGGGTGAGAACCCATTATCCCGGGTCACAGCGCTAGTTTGCCATCCTGGTTACCACGGTTACCTTTCCCATGTTTCCCCAGGTACCCGCTTATTAACCCCGAAAGGGAGGATAAACAGCTGTTAGGACTGGCCGCCGACCTGCTATGGCCCGGATTCGAACCAAGGCCCGCAGATTCGTAGCTAGGCGCGCTAGCCACTACACCCCGGAGGAAACTTGTGTATATATATATATATATATAATATATATATATATATATATATATATATATATATATATATAATATATATATATATATATATATATATATATATATATATATATATATATATATATATATATATATATGTATATTAATTAGTTTATCCAGCAATGTACAAAAAAGAGCGGAGAGGCAAGTTGGGACGAAATAAAATCATTAATATCACAAACACGCTCATGATACAGCTATATTAACCTTCCTTGTCTCAGGTCAGCCGACAAAGGCTTTCCTTACTCACTTCCACTTCCTCGTCTACTTTAGCCTCCTCCCTGATCCTTCTTGCCTCTCCCACGCCGCCACCCAGGGACACCAGCTGTGGCTTGGCTCAACACACACAATGGCTTCAGGCTTAATTACCTCTAATTACACAAGCTAACTAGGCATGTTTCGCGCTGACTCTAAAGAGAGTTGTGCGCCGCCCAGCTGTCGCATCCCTTGTTAGCATAAGATGTTGTGTGTTACAATGGTCGTCTCCATCGCTGCCACTGCTCTAACTCATTAGCAATTTGATCACTAAAGTAGTAATGAGGTCATTATTTACGATTTGAATCCAGATTCCAGAATCATCAGATTCTTTGAAAGACACAGTTACGTTCTTATCAGCCCCCCCCCCCCCCACCTCTTCTCCTATCTTCCCTTTCTTTCTCTGACACTCGTTACAAAACCACGACCTCATTTCTTGCACACTGAGGGCCTTTTACTTGACATTTTCAATCGCGTTCCGGCCCAGCACGAGCCCTCATGTCCATACAGCAAGCGCTTGTCAACTCGTCACTCGCAACTTCCCAAGCATTTCAAACCTAATCCTAAATTATTCTCTAGGGAAGTAGAAACGAAGAGTAGAAGGAAGAAGTAAAGGAGGTGAAAAAAAGACGAGAGGACATAAAAGGAAGAAAAGGAGAAGAGGAAGGGGAGGACTTTATGTTCCTTTTAAACATCATGAAATACTGAATTCTTGCAACGATATGTGGAGTATATTTTTTTTATGCTGATGCAAAATGAAACTGACAAGCCACTATTCATTTCTGCTCCTCCCCCTTTTCCTTCACCGTTTCTCCTCTTCCGAGCTCCTCCTGTTTCCTGTTATTGGTGCCACCGCTCCTCCCACCTTTCCGTTCTTCCTGTTCCTCTATCGCATTGCTCCTCCTCTTCCTCCCTCGCCCAGCCCCCCAACCAATTCAAGCACAGGACACGCCATTCTGCGATACGGTTCAACCCAAACCGATGACAACCGCCACCTCCGAAAGTGCGTCAGGCAAGGCCACACCTGCCCAATGGAGAGGCTGCCCCTTCACTTCGTTCGCTCGCTCCTTCAACAAAAACAATGCCTCCTTCTGCCCTACCACAACAGTTAGGCTGGAAGACATGGGGATCGAAGAACAGTGGGTAGTATACTACCCACTGTTCTTCGATTAAATCTTCAAGAAACGCGTGTGACATCCTGAGAAAAACAATCGAGACATTGAAAGGAAGACGATTCAGACACAATTTGTCTACATACACGTCTTCTAGTAGCTTATTTCTTCTCTTACCTTTTTTAAACTTATGTATTATCTTTCAAAGATAAGAAATATGTTACTAGAAGACGTGTATGTAGACAAATGTGGTCTGAATCGTCTTCCTTTCAATGTCTCGATCTTTTTTATCCAGGATGTCACACCTGCATTTCTTGAAGATTTTCAAGTTGATGTCCGTATCACTCTTTATGGGTTTTGAGTGCACATTAATTTTTTAAGGCTTGATATGGAAGTCACTATCACTTACGTCTGTCGTTTATTAATTAAGGGTTGGTTCTGGGGATCGCTACCACTCACGTTTGTCGTCTATTGAAAGTTAAGATTTGGTCGTCCTGGAAACCGTGAGCTCCTGAATCATCAATCAATCATTGAGAGCATACGCCGGGGGGCGCGCCGCTTCGCCCACCCTACGACGCCACTCCCGGGGGTCGCCACGCGTGAGTCCCCACCTAGGCTCCCTTCCCATACCAAGCAACTATCGGCAGGAAACATCTACTTGCCCCGGCCACGAGCCTTGTGGGCGCCCCCTTGGCCTCCTCCACGTCGCATTGTCTCTTATAGATACAACCCGGTGGAAAGGATCGGTTTCAGGGTAACGTGCTACACTGCTACATGCCCATATAGCCGAAGTTGGCGCTGACGGACTATGCATGTAATATTGTAATAGGCCTCGATTCAGTCTCACGGTGCTATCGCTGATTTGACACGCAATCATCCCAGCGATACCCTATGATTCTGCGAAGACATTTATTACCAAAGGCATCGATTCGCCTCTTCAAGTCGTTATTTAGTGTCCATGTCTCACGTCCATTGAGTAAGGCAGGGATCACAAGCGACTTGAAGATCCAGGTTTTTGTCCTTCTGCACAGGTACCGACAACGCCAAATATTCGTGCTGAGCGAGTACATAACACCGTGGGCTATACCAATCCGCCGTAAGACTTCTTGACGAGGCCCGCCGTTATTCTAGACTGCGCTACCAAGGTATGTAAGATTTTCCAAGATCTCAATGTCCTCGCCGCACGCATGAACATACTGTAATGTTTCATCTAGTAAGCCTCCAAACACCTGGACCTTGGTCTTGAGTCAGGAGACCTCAAGTCCCAAGGGTTTCGCCTCCTCGTGCAGCGCCATCACCAAAACCTCCAGTGACTCAGCAAAGATTACTGCATCATTGGCAAAAACAAGATCAGTGATCTTGGTATTGTTGAGGGATGCTCCACAATCACTTTGGTCCACAACTTTGCCCAATACTCAAGTCCATACAAGTGTTGAAAGGTGATGGGGCAAGGAGCTCCTGAAGATAACTTATATTTGATTAAATAAGTATCCTCATACTCTCCTCCTGCATGCACTTTTCCTTCATATGTTAGGCCATTATCCAGCAGCCCATGAACAATGAATGTTCAAATATACTGGTTGTAGAAGAAAAAATTGTGCGATGTTAAAAATGAAGTTAACGGTTGAATCAACACCTTTTTTTACATGTATCACGTAAATTGCGAATCACTTCGTCGAACTGTTTATCTAATGTGTTTCATTATATCTTATTTATATTTTCGTCAGTTCTTAACGTACCCTCCGTCGTAACCAAGCTTGTGATCAGATCATTAATGGTTATATCTGAGTTTACTGCCGAAATCATTCCGATTTGTTCTAAAAAGTTACGCTCTCCTTTAACTCTCCACGGATGTTTAATATTTTACGGAAATTGTTACTGAACAGGAATAACTGATTGAGAACTCCAGTATTCTAAACTGTGGAAGCCGCTCTGTTAGCACGGTTGCTGACCACATGGTAAGCACGACCTGATTGCAATGGCTATTTATACTTAATTGCGTCGACACCGATAATAATGTCATGCCAATGCATTTGAAAGATCATTTTTACTGCATGTGTGTGCAACCAGTCTGTATTATAATATACGCACTATAACATCACAAAAAAGTAAAAGTGATGCCTTTTGCTTGATTCTGTTAATTTATCTATTCCTTTATCGCAACTTCAATTATGTATTCAGTAGAGCCTTGAACCCACAGTTGGCATTAAAAAACAACAACAACAAAAATAAACACTAAAAAACTCTCTCTCTCTCTCTCTCTCTCTCTCTCTGGGGGTCATTCCCATGTTGCCAACTCCCAAGGTTAGGGTAAAATAGGTTATTTGGGATAAGTTAGGTTAGGTAGTTTAGTGATGTATAACGAAGGAATATAAAAGCCTGAGAACGTAGATACACTTCCTCACACGGCAGTCATAGTTAGACATAAGAGAAGACTTAAGGATTCTCCTTTAATCTTACTAATATTTTTCCAGGTATCAGGATTGTAATGACTTAGTTTTTCTAAAATCTAAATGCCTTTGTGTGTGAATCTCCTGCCTTTTCCCTATAATGAGCTTTCCTTTTGGGACATTTTTGGATATGGGTTGTCACACTTTCAATTTCTGCGCTTATTATTTGGTTGCAGTATTTGCAGGCTACTTTCTGTTTATCATTTTCCATCAAATCAACTTCATCGCATTCTGTTGCCATTTTTCTGCCACTACCAGCAAACATTTTGTTGCTGTGATCCTCTCACTACAACGGAGAGACTGAGACTGTCAGTCAGTCAGCAGTAGTCAGGCCTCACCCGTCCATTTCCTGTACAGTACAAGTTAACACAGGTTTTGTCCAAACGAACCAACCTGTATCAAAATGTCTTAAACAAGTCTGTCCATCAGATAACACTTCAAACCTTTTGTTTCAGTCTAAATTACTTTTTAATTGCTCATTTAAACTGATTTACATATAAATATGAGGAATAACAAACAAAACAAAACAATAAAGCCCAAAAAAGGAGTGAAAGAGACCAATAAAACCCAGTGGGTTGGGTAAAGAAAACGTTTTGCGTTGCATGCATGTTTTTTTTCTAACCATGCTTGAAAGAGTTATCAATCCTCCTCCCTCTTGAGTGCCCGTATCAATGTGGAAGGACTGAGGAGACATACATACATGCATGCATGCATGCATGCATGCATGGCATACATACATACATACATACATACATACATACATACATACATACATACATACATACATACATACATACATACATACATACATACATACATACTATATATTATATATATATATTATATATATATATATATATATATATATATATATATATATATATATATATATATATATATATATTATATTATATATATATATATATATTAGGGTACGCCGTATAACAAAAATTCTTTTTCTCAACTTTGGCATGCCAATTTCCTATGTAAAATGGAATTCTAAGACGATTTTCTTTTTCCTTTTTTGCATTTGAGCAATTTGTACTATGCAAAATCGCACTTTTATATTGGACCCTTATCGAATAATGCTTAAATGAGTACGCAGTGTCCGGTTGGTCCTGTTTATTGCATCATGCACCAATATGAGTTCCAAATGACTAGCGTGGTAAGCTCTTTCTGATCAGTTGGTTCATCAGGCACTACATCACAGTGTCACAGCCTCTACGTTGGCCTAGAACGTGTCCATCATGTCCTTCTTAGACCTGAAGCAGGGCATGGTCTCCCGGTGGTGGGCCCGAGCCCGGATGAACCCATCTCTGGCCTGCTGCCCCACCACTGCTGCCGCAGCCTCTGTCACCTGCTTCACGACTCTTTCGGTGCTCTGAGTGTGGATAGAGAACTCCGGAACCTCGTACGGCTTGACCAGGATCTCCTGGATCTGATCCCCGGACAGTGAACAGGTGAATGCCGGCTCGTGCACCTGGCCAGGCTGCCAGCTGATCAGTGTCTGCAAGCTGGTGGCTGACAAGTTCAGCTTGGGTGTGATGCGAGGTCTTACACTGGTGTCCCCATACTCCTCGCCAGCCCTCAGCTTCAAAATCTGGGTCACGGCGAACCTGCGGTCGTCCTCACTCAGACTCGCCATCAGCGAGAGGAGGACACATTCTGAGTGTGCGAACCATGCTCCTGTCCGCACGTAGAAGGTCACAGCTGTTTGAACCTTCTTGGGCTGCGACCTCATCACTTTGAGCTGCGTGAGGATGTGCTTGGGGCCGTCCTCTAGTCTGTGGTGAACCTTGATGTCGTAGTAAAGTTTGAAGTACACCTGCAGGCAGTACTTGACTAGGATTTCCAGGGTGTTTAGTTCTTTGCCAGTCAGTCCAGGCTTTCTGGTCCACATGTACACGAGCGACTGGGCTGTGGTGAGCCATTTGGAGTGGGACACCTTGCCACACTTGATCTCCTGCAGCTCGGACGGGAGAACTCCCCGCTTCACAGCCTGGACCAACTGGTAGGAGACCTGCTGGTCAGTGGACATGTTGACCAGGATATACTCCGATATCTCCGTGAGATCTTCACCGCCTGGCACTCCTCTGAACTCTGCGTTGTACTGCATCTCATTCACACTGGACAGCAGACTGCACACTGGATCCGTGAAGCCAGTGTCAGATGAGGTAGGCCCGTCGATGCTGGTGATAAGGTGGCGCAGGGGCAACTCGTTTGCGTGCAACACGCATATACTCCAGAAGAGCTTGCGTCCCAGCATCTTCTCCAAATGGGCGTGAGTACCACCCTTCCACCCCGTGTTGGCCCTAGTTGAGTCACCTTGCAGTACGATCAGTGAGTCGGTGGAGTCGTATGTCACCAGCAGATCATAGAGAGCCTGAGCCACCTTGAACGCAGGCTTCTCAGGTAGCACCGGGTCCTCTGGTACAAAGTGCCAAAGGTACCTTCCAGATTGCTCCTCTGTCACTGACACATGCTCCTCCCTGATCAACCTTGGGTGCAGTTTCCCATAGCTGTCGGGCACCATCGCCCTGGTCTTGTCCTTCCTCCCATCGTAACCCAATCCAACTATTTTGGTATCCTGGTTAGGGTACGCTGTATAACAAAAATTCTTTTTCTCAACTTTAGCATGCCAATTTCCTATGTAAAATGGAATTCTAAAACGATTTTATCTCATTCCATTTTTGCATTTGAGCAATTCTTACTATGCAAAATCGCACTTTAAGCTATGTTTTGCATATAAATATATAAGTCCATTTTTGCATAGCAAGAAGTGCTCAAACCAAAAAGTTGAAGTGGACAAACCACCCTTAAAATTCAATTTTACATAAGAAAACACCCTGCCAAATTCGAAATAATCTATATATATATATATATATATATATATATATATATATCTTTTCTTTTCTTTTCCGCCTGTATGATTTTTTTTTTTAAGGCTCAGATGGTTGGCCCTGCATATTCTGGAGGGTCGTGAAGTCGGTCGTCTCGCCCGTTGGTGGCGCAGGCTGAATTTTTATAGTGACACCTGTGGTCTTACGTGAAGATCCCGATTTCTGTGATGTTCGGATCCTCAGTCAAGGCTCATGCTGCCACCTGGTGTTTCCTCCGCCGCACTTGTAATCGCAGTCGAAAGAACAGGTATGCTGCATGAGGGTGTCTTCGGTCACTCGACGATGGATTTGACAGTTGTTCCTTGGTGGAACTTGAACTCAGGACCTTCTGCTCACCACTCGGACCTTATATATATATATATATATATATATATATATATATATTATATATATATATATATATATATATATATATATATATATATATATATATATATATTTATATATATATATATATATATATATATATATATATATATATATTATATATATACATATATATATGATCAATTTCTGCTTACCTACCAGGCTCTTGTCGACCGCATTAAAGAAGGTCGCAAGAGCTGCCCCCAGCAGGATTCGAACTCGAAACATCGAGCTCAACATTCCAAGACGCTAACCACTCGGCCGCCGTCTCCTCTAATATATATAGATATATATATATTATATATATAATATATACATACATATATATATATATATATATATATATATATATATATATATATATATATATATATATATATATATATATATATATATATATATATATATATATATATATATATATAATATATATATATATATATATATATAATATATATATATATATATATATGTATATATATATATATATATATATATATATATATATATAATGGTATATTATATCAAACTTGTCTGAATATCAGCAACCAACTTCAAATGTCTGATTGACATTTCTCCAGTCAACTTTCCGGTATTCATCGAACCCCATTTGACCATCCAGACATTTATTGCCACCTTTTTGACCTTCAAGGCATTTATCGACCCCCTGGAAGTCCTAATCGACCTCTGGGGGTCAATATTGACCTTGGGGACCCCTTTTTTTACATCAATTTACCAAAGTGATCGACAATGATGATGGTGATGATGATTATGATGATGATGATGATGATGATTATGATTATGTACACCTTGTCAATCACACCTTGGTGTCACACCTCGTGTGAAGGTGGTGATTCTTGTTGTTCTTAAGTGTTGTTATTGTGGGTAGTTGTTGTGGTAGTGGTGTTCCTGTTGTTGTTGTGATTGCAGTTGTGGTAAGTTGTGTAGGAGTTCCAGTTACTTTTTCTCGTATTGTATTTCTTCTTCATTATCTTGTCATTATCATTATCATCATTATCATTATTATCATCATCATTATCCTTATGTTCATAAAATTTTGTGAAGCATTAGTAATAAGCAATAATAATACGTAATAGTAAGAATATTGCAATGTTTCACGAATTAGTACTACTAGGTTTAAACTTTCTGGGAGTAATAGAATAGTAGCATAGTTCAAAGATGTAGAATATAGTATACAATTTTCGATTAGTTTCTTTTTTTTTTCTTAGTCTTGTCCTTATAGTAACTGTTGGTTACATTTAACAAAGAAAATATGTAACATGTTTGCTTACATAACACACACACACAACAACTGTCTACTGGTATATATAATTATATTATCCACAAAATACTTCATAGCAAAAGCAAAATATAGATTTTTAATTAAGATATTGGCAAAAATTCTAGCAACCTTAGCACGCACGCACGCACGCACGCACGCACGCACGCACGCACGCACGCACGCTCCTCCTCTCCCTCTCTCTCACCACGCACGCCACCTTCTCCTTTTCCTTCCGCTCTCTTCTGTTCCTCTATCTCCTCATTCCTTTACTTACAAAATATTTACATCATAATCTCATTCCATCCTGTCCCATTCCTTTACTCTATTCAGTCATTTTCATCACTCTTCTATCCTTTTGCTTTACTTAAACCTATTTTTGATAATATGATAATGGTGGTTTTTCTTTCTGTTCCGCATTCTCACCCCATATTAGTCATGCAACATTCACGTTTTTGCCTTGAACTTTCTATAATGCTTTTATTTGAATAAGTAGTCCTACGACGCCCCGTGGTGTAGTTATGGCTTTCTGTTACGTTAATCAGGCCCCCGGATTAATCCCCAGGAATGTCACAGCAAACACCTGTTCTTCCTTCCTTAACGGGGATTATTTTAAAAGATTATGAACTAGTCGGTAAAACCCTACGTCGCCTCCGTGGTGTATTAGTGGTTGTCCTGGTTAGAATCTGCAGCCCTGGTGTCCGGGCCCGGAAGGCGTCCCAGCCAAACCTAGTCTTTGGGGCTAATGTCACCGGGGAAACCAGCGAAAGGGCCACGCGCAGATATCATATGCCCTGCCCAGTACGGGTCCTTACCCAAGGATAGAAACGGGTAAGAGTATAACCGAGGAGGAGAAGAAAACTGAAAGGATAAAACGAAGTAAACAGAGGGGAGAAAAAGTGAAGGGATAAGAAGAAAATTGAGAGAGAGAGAGAGAGAGAGAGAGAGAGAGAGAGAGAGAGAGAGAGAGAGAGAGAGAGAGAGAGAGAGAGAGAGAGAGAAGAGAGAGAGAGAGGAGAGAGAGGAGAGAGAGAGAGAGAGAGAGAGAGAGAGAGAGAGGAGAGGAGAGAGAGGAGAGAGAGAGAGAGAGAGAGAGAGGAGAGATAGAGAGAGAGAGAGAGAGGAGAGAGAGAGGAGAGAGAGATGAAGAGAGAGAAGAGAGAGAGAGAGAGAGAGAGAGAGAGAGAGAGAGAGAGAGAAAAAAAAAAATGGGGAAGGATAGAAAGAAATGAAGAAAGGAAGATGAAATGAAAAAAAAAATTAAGAAGGAAGGATGTAGAAGAGGGAAGACTCCTGAAGAAGAGGATGGGAGCAGTAAGACTTTCGGAAGAATGTAAAAGCGCAGGAATAACGGAAAGGTTGAGAGGAAAGGACAGCAACTTCATCGGAATAAAGAAAAGAAAGTGGGACTTGACAAGCGAAGGAAACAAAAGACGGAAGAAGGAAAGGAAGACAGAGAATCGTGGACTTCTACTAAAACTTTTATTGGCAATTTTAATGGAAAAAAAAGAGGGAAAAAAAAAGTCACAAAAATATGGTTATTATCGACGTGAGTTTGTCTCCAGGGAAATTACTCAAGCAGTCCATATGAAGTGGGAAAGATGGTGGGGGAAATGAAGAAGAGAATTGGTATAGGTTGACTTTTCTTTTGTCTGTCTTTTTGAAGTCAGGAACAAAATGAAAATGTTATGGACACTAAGAGAAGATGAATATGTAATATTGGTAATATTATTGTTATTATTATAATATTATTGTTATTATTATAATATATTGTTATTATTTTCATTATTATTATTATTATTATTATTATTATTATTATTATTATCATCATTATCAGTAATATTATTACTACTAGTAGTAGTATGAAAAATAACTTTGATACAATACACACATATTTTGATACACACGCACACGCACGCGCGCACGAGACTTACCATCGTTTGCGCCATGAATGATGAGTATATGGTTTTCCTAACTATGAATTTTCATATTCTTATTTTCTTCCATCTATGAATAGTTTTGCTTTTCATGCAATATAATTTCTTTACTACATTTTTTTTTCTCAATTTCAATTCCGATCAAACATTTGTAACGAAGTTGTAATCATGTAGTCATTTGGATGTAATCTTCCCCTCAATGTATATTTTCAGTCTCTGACTGCTATGTAAATTAATATAATAAATATGCTGCTTATTGGTGTAGTAGTAAGCTCGGCTCACAATCGAGAGTACCGTGGGGTCCAAGAGGACGCGGGTTTGAATCCCCAGACGGGTGAAAACAATTTGAGTTTGTCTCCTTTGACGCTATAACCACTGTTCACCTAGCAGAGTATAGGTATGGGATGTAAGCCGGGGAGATGTGACCTTTAGATCCCGGAAGGAGATAAAGGTGGCTATCCTTTATGCCTGAAAGGGTGAATGTGGTGTGTGCATGTGAGTGTGTGAGAAGTGTGTAACTTTGCGGTGAAAGGCCAGAAATGGTATACACGCCACACTCCAAATGGGTAAAAAGGTGTTGGGCAAAATGGAGAAAAAATAAGCAAAAATACCAATGCAAGTAATTATTATTACTATTATCACACACACACACACACACACACACACACACACACACAACACACACACACACACACACACACACACACACACACACACACACACACACACACAATGTACATTAGGTACCTCATAGTGTGGTTAGCACGCTTGGTTCACAACAGAGAAGTCCCGGGTTCGATCCCCGGGCGGAGCGGAGAAGGATGGGCATCTCCTTAAAAACCTAAGGCCTTGTCCACCCAGCAGTGAATGGGTGCCGGGTCTTAGCCGGAGGTTTGTGACTCGCTTCCCGGGATAGTGGCTTCCCCCAACACTAAGCACTACCGTAGATAACACTAAAGTAGCCAGGACAACGTTTCTTTTTTATTTACAGACGTGTGGTGGCGTTAATACTTACATTTCATGATTTCAATACATCCATGATTTCAGGAAAGTTAGAAGGGGCTATCTGGAGAGTCTGTGTCATTTTGTGTCTTCATCTGTGTCATAGTATGGCTATAAATGAACAAATTACAAAAATAAAACCGAGTGGCGACGTTGTTAACGGGACTACACTAAGGTCGCCATCTAGTGTTCATGTACTGAGTGTCCTCCAGCTGTCGTCGTCGCCCGAAAAAAAAAACGCGTCAGGAAATTTGAAACCGTATATACTTGCAGATACAAAGCATAAAACAACACTGAAACAGGGTAGATTATACAGTCATGATATAAACTACTGTGTATCATCTTCAGTGGCACATACAAATCAGTAGTGATGCTATAATTCGTAACATTTAGCGGCTGGCGACATTATTGCAGCTGGCGACTATACTGTTATCTACGGTAGGGATGAATGATACAAAAATAATAATAATATGGAAGCGGGGCCATACGAGTGTAGCTTAGACCCTGTAAAATACAACTAGATGAATACAACTAGATTAATACACACACACACACACACACACACACACACACACCTCATCTTCTTTTCCTCACCGGAACACAGGTATGTGTGAGCTCTGACAGCCGTCCCTTTTTTATTTCCTCTTACTGTCTTTATTTTCATTTTCAATCCAAAGCTGGCTGTTGCGTATATGTACGCAACGACATCACTTGCTCTTGTGCCCACGGTCTTGAATCTTCAGAATTTTCTACCATCTGACTTCGACTTCACTGTCACTCTCACTAAATTTATCTGTGCTGTATATCTCTCACCTAACTCCTCGGACTATGTAAAATTATTCGACTACTTAACATCTAAAATGGAGCAAATCTCATATCATTTTCCTTTTGCAATAATTTCCATTTCTTGGGAATTTCAATGCTCAACACCAGCTTTAGCTTTCATCTTCTTTCACTGACTAACCTATTGAACAATCCTACAATTTGCTATCCTCCAAGATCTAGAACAGCTGGTGCAGCACCCTACCCGTATTCCTGACCGCCTTGGAGACACGCCCAACATTCTTGACCTTTTCCTTACCTCTAACCCTTCTGCTTACTCTGTGAATTTTTTTTCTCCGTTGAGCTCCTCCGATCACAATCTTATTTCTGTAACCTGTCCTATCGCTCCGGTCGCCTCGGGACCCACCTCAACGGAGGTGCTTCTGGCATTTAAACTAAGCAAAGTTGGAAGACCTAAGGCAGTACTACTCTGATTTTCCACGGAATGATTATTGCTTCCAAGTCAGAGAACCATCTCTTTGTGCAGAGCGCATTGCTGAGGTGATTGTCTCCGGCATGGAGGCATACATTCCACACACTTTCTCTAATCCTAAAGCTCGTCAACCTTGGTTTAACTATGCTTGTTTTCATGCTCTCCATGATAGAGAGGCGGCTCACAAACGGTACCGTAACCATCAATCAATCAATCATTGGGGGCATACGCCGGGGGGCGCGTCGCCTCGCCCACCCTACGACGCCACTCCCGGGGGTCACCACGCGCGAGTCCCCATGCAGGCTCCTTTCCCATACCAAGCAGCTCTCGACAAGAAACATCAACTTGCCCCAGCCACGAACCTTGTGGGCGCCAAACTTGGAAATACTAAGCTTATGGGAGATGAGAAGGTGTGTCTATAAGGAAGAAAAGACCAATAGAAATTATGTAGGCGTGTTGTTGGCTTGGCTGCCCATTAACCAGGAAACTGTAAAATGTACTCTATCCTTTCTACCTTCTTTCTCCTCCCTATCTTTTCCTACCCTCCCAACTAATAAAAACATCCATACCTCCCCTGGGAAATTACTTACAATTACGAATAAGATGAAACGCATCAGATACCAGATGTAAGTAGCAATATTTTTATCAGTTCCTGACTCGCTTTCTCCTTTCTCTTTATCAACTACACTCCCTTAATGACTCAAAGCCCTTGGTAGACCTGAGGAAAGAGGCTGTGACAATTGCAAAGAAGGAGGTGCAGGATGACGAGCAGAAAGGGGAAGGAGGGGGAGGAAGGCCGGCTCCTTCGCTTAAGTATGGGATTAAAACGAGGCAGCCGCACCCATTACCGACGTTTTAGATGGAAATTGACTCCCTAATTGTTGAAAGCCATTTTAAAGATTTCCCAGAATAGGCCAATTGAGAAGAGGATGGGAAGGATTAGGAGGTTGCTCCTTTGGCTAACGGAAGAAATAGATAATGCACCCGAGCAAGCAGAGCCCATTCGTGTCTTTACGTGTGCGTGCGTGCGTGCGTGTGTGTGTGTGTGTGTGTGTGTGTGTGTGTGTGTGTGTGTGTGTGTGTGTGTGTGTGTGTGTGTGTGTGTGTGTATTCACCTAGTTGCATTCACCTACTTGTATTTTACAGGGCCTGAGCAACGCTCGTAGGGCCCCGTCTCCATCATATCAACAATTTTTTCATTATTCATCCTTAGTGCTTAGGGTTGGCCGAAGCCACCACCCCGGGAGGCGGGTCACAAACCCCCGGCTAACACCCGGTACCCATTCACTGCTGGGTGGACAGGGGCTCGGGTTTTAAGAAGACCGCCCGTCTGTCTTCGCTCCGCATTTTCAGAATTGAAGATGGCCGCTATAACAATTTGCAATAAATGGTTAAAATACCAAAATCGGCATAACTGGTAACTTATTACAGTGGACCCATGCCATGTTCATTTTGAGTTAAAATAATTAGCATAAAGTGTAATTACTAGTATATTATAATAATAGTGAGTGATAATTAGCATAAATTATAATTAATAGTATATTATAATTATAATAATAATAATAATTATAATAATAATTTTCTCGTTTTTCAGGTGCTGTCATGATGGCCGAGTTTTGCAGTATTCCCACATGCGGTAAGCAGATCACATCAGATCGTGCAGAGGTCCATGATAAGGGCCTTGAGGGACTCCTACGAGCCAGCATTGAAAGAGAAGATGGTTTGCAGTCTGTATTTGAGAGGAAGAGGTCACAATTGCCAGTCCCAGTCCATGGTAAATGTCGTCGCGAATACATTCGACCATGCAGTATTACTTCTTACAAAAGGAAAAGGGAAGAAGAGCCATTGGACTCTGATTGGGGCACATCATCTTCAAAATTACGTTCAAGAACTCGAGTTTTCAATATAAAAGAAGATTGTCTCTATTGTACAAAGACTGTAATAGACTACAATGTAGAAACAAAGATACCCCGCAACCGTCGTGTACGGGCACATGATGCTATGACAAAAGCCACCCTTCAAAGCGTAATTGTGAAAGCTGGCGATTGCCATGATGAGTGGGGAGATGCTGTTAGACTTCGCGTATCCAATGAGTTAGATTTTATTGCTGCTGAAGTCAAGTACCACCATGACTGTCAGGTTCTCTTCTATGCTGGCAAACAATTTCATGTCAATGCCACAAAACACGCGGCATTCCAGAAGTTGTGCCAATTTATACGCGACAATGATGAATGTCAATATTCACTTGCAGAACTTATGACTTTGATGGACGACTATTTAGATGGAGAAGGGCTACAACCCCAAAAGGCTAGGACAGAAATTGGAGGAATGTTTCGGGCAGGACATTGTTCGGACTTGTGATATTGGAAAACAGACCATATATACTTTCTTAGATGAAAGTAAACACATCCTTAAAAGTAATTAAGAGTCCAGTAACATGACAAAAGATTCAATCATATATATGGCAGCTGCAATCATACAAGATGATGTAAAGTCTGTAGCATATGTTAACTCTGAATACCCGACAATGACACAATTGCAAGACAATGATAAAATGGTGCCAGACTCTTTGAAACGACTACTGAGTGGTATAATCAAATCAAAATCTGACAAGAGTGTCGGCTGTGAACGCCGCCGTACAGCACTTGCACACGGCATAATGTCTGCGTGTCGACCTCGATAATTTGTGTCTCTAATATTGCTAGCAATATCTGTTTATATCAATCGCAAGTATGAGTATCGAGAACTAGTAGCTATATTAAGTAGTATGTCATTTGCTGATGATTATAGGGAGGTTCAACGTCTATATGATGCACTGCTTACAGATGAACAATTGTATGATCTCGAAGGTGATTTAGTTAATTTTATATTTGATAATGCTGACATCAATGTTAGATCCCTCACAGGTCTTGGTACCTGGCATGTTATGGGTGGTATTGCATGTGTTACCCCTCTAGGTGAGCAGACAATCCAGTCTGTCATTCCCCGTTCTACTAAGAGAGACTGTGTTTCACAAACAGGTCAATTTGGCAAAGTCCCAATCAAAGTGTACAAGAAACCTAGCACACTTGGATTCAAGTCGATCATTGTCGGGCCCCTTGAACCTCCAAAAGGATCCCCTACCCCTATTGAAATTGTCCGAATGCTTGGATATTTGTCTGGATAGCAAGTTTCTCTCTAGGTATCTATGTGTCAGACTGTCCATCATGGAGCGGTTTTATGCAATGTGCTGTGAGGGAGATAATCATGAGAGAAGTAAGATTCAGATCCTGCCATTCGTTAACCAGGACCCCTCTCAGCCTGCCCACCATATACTCTGCTTTGTGTTTTGCACAGAAACTAGCTGAAGAGCATGGGCTTGGTGTTTGTCCTGTTACGTTCGATCAACCACTCTATATAAAAGCAACTGAAATTGTTAAATCATCCCATGCACAGCTAAACAACATTGTCATTAGACTTGGAGGTTTTCACCTACTCATGTCATACATGGATCAGTTGGATATGTGATGGGTGGTAGTGGTTTGGAAGATCTATGGAAGACTGTTTATGCTCCAAACACTGTAATCCATTGATGACCGGCATGCATATGCTCGCGCACTTCGCGCTCATCTTCTGTCGTCGGTAGCCATCATGTCCAACTTACTGGAGACACCTGGATGTCTCAGTAATGTTAATGTCACTCATATCCAGGCTGTACACACAGATCTGCTGAGTGGAGAATGCGCCACGCTTCTGTGGAAAAGATATATGAGTCCAACAGCTCACACAGATCATGGATGATCTGATGAAAGAGTCTGCCGCCCAAAGTCGAACTGGAAAGCTTTGGGTTGAATATTTGAAACAAGTGTCCCTTATTAGATGTTTCATCGGAGCAGAACGCACAGGAGATTGGGATTTCATCTCCATACCGCCCAGTGAAATGATCCCCATGTTCCATGCTGCTGGCCACCTTGCATATGCAAAGTCTGCCCGCCTCTACCTTGACCAGATGAAAGGTCTAAGTGATATATGTCTCCAGACCAGTACTGCGACTTCACCGAGCATGGGTATTCACCATCCGAGAACAGACAAATTCTGGAGTGGAAACTTCAGCGACCAGACTATTGAACAATAATTTATGCGGTTGCTGAAGACTTCCGGAGGTATGGCTCGTGGTCGAGGAATTACGGGACAGCACACTCAATAAAATGGGTGCATGCTATGCCCAGATGCATCCCAATATGCGATGCCCTGGAATGTTTCACTGCAGTCCACAGTCACACATCTGACCAGCACGTAGATCTGCGTGCTAGCAGTACAGCCAGAGATGCTAAAGACTATGAGACCTTCCTCAACTGGCTCAAAGTACACTCTCCATTTTCATATGGAGACCATGATGCTCTGGTCTGTGTAGCAAGCGGTGTTGTTGCTGGCAAATGTGTAAATGCAGATCAAGCATTTGATATTGGTGTCAAGGCTGCTTCTGTAATGACTGGCGAAACCTATGCTGACGTAAAATTAAAACGAAAAGACCGTGTGACCAGCATCAGTGGTGACAAAAATCAGGTCACTGTGCGAGGTGTTGAGGTGGAGGGGAATAGAACAGTATTGTTCATGAGGGTCACATGTGTGATCCGGGAGAGTTCTGAGATGGAGGAATATCTGCTTCACGAGTTTGCCAAACAGCCACCCTCCCTATTCGATAAAGGTATCATGAGGAAGAACACTAAGAGTGTCCTTGCTAGTGTTCTCAAGTCGAAAGTGAATGTCCATCTAGAACTTCCAGATAATGCACGTTTCGTCCTTGATGGAGGACATCTTCTTCAAAGCTTGCCATGGCCTGCTGATCCCACATACAACCAGGTGTGTGACCAGTATGTATCCCATGTTCTTGTATGATGGGCCATATGGGCCAGGTAGTATAGTAGTGTTTGACGGATATGGCAGTGCTTCCTCAACTAAAACTGCGGAACAGCAGCGAAGAGCCAAACAGAACACTTCTCCTAACATTGTCTTTGAGTTGGAAATGAAAACCACAACATCAAAAAAGGCATTCTTGGGTAATGGCAGGAATAAGGACCGATTAATCCAAAAATTAAAGGAGAAATATGAGGCTGTGGGTATAATTGTCAAACAGAGTGTTGCAGATGCTGACTGGCTGATTGCACCAAGTGCCATGATTACATCAACTGCCATAGATGGTGCCCCAACTCAAAATTTGCCTGTCGTTGTCGTGGGAACTGATACTGACTTGCTGGTGATGATGGTCGTACAAGCCACCCCAAACATGAATCTTCATATGCTCTGTGGACGGAACCCTTTGCATGTGTACTGTATACGTGAAATCCAGGAAGCTTGTTCTAGCATCAAACAACACCTGATGTTTGTACATGCAATCACTGGATGTGATACTGTGTCTTCCATATACAATCAAGGGAAAAAAAGGGCCCTTCAGCTGTTCGATAGTGATGACAATTGGGACTGTTTGAGTGTTTTCTCTCAGTTTGACAGCAGTCAGGATGAGATAGCACGCATAGGAGAGTTGTTTCTACTAAAGCTGTATGGAGCTGTCCGGTCAAATTCACTGGACAAGCATCGCTATGTTATGTACTTCCGATCTACACGTAGAGCGTCTTTATCCTCATCTGGTTTCAAGTTGGAATCAATCCCTCCAACTTCAGCAGCTGCCAAGTTCCATAGCTATAGAACATACCATGCTGTTCAGCAATAGCAGGGAAATGAGCTACCACCAAATGAGTGGGGGTGGGAGTACAGAGAGGGGATACTTGTTCCAATCTATACCGATAGGCCTGTTGCTCCCGAGAAGGTACTGAAAATGGTATCTTGCGGCTGCAAGGTAGGGTGTGGAAAGTCATGTCGTTGTTACAAGGCACGGATGGAGTGTACTTTAATGTGCACTGGTTGCAGTGGGTACAATTGTAAAAATTCGCATGTTCTTGATGTGCAAGGCGAAGGGGATACCACTGATTAGACATTCCTTCAACATATGGTTGGGTTATTTGTGGTTTCTAATTGGTGTTTTGTACAATTTAACATAGTTTGGCTATTATAAATGTAACGTACATAACATAGTTGTGGTATTATTAAAATAAAAAAATAAAAAAAAAATATTTTTCTTCACCTTATTGAATTTATGCTAATTATGTCAACTCAAAATATTTTTTATGGCTCCATTGTATTCAGCACACTCTAAAACATCGATGTACACACAAAAATCGTATTACTACGAACTCGGATGGATGATCATAGTACTTTTCATTTTATCGTTAATTGTGATGGCGGCCATTTTGAATTATGAAAATGCCACGAGGTTGAATTTGCAGAACTTTGCATAAGGGCGATATATACAATATTTTGGAGCTCTCCTGAAAAAATCAGCTTTCTACTATTTATTTCCACCTTTTAGCTAATGCTCCTGTACTATAAGGTTTAAGGAACCATACAGTGTAGGTGCGAACACGCAGTGATAGGAAGCTCAATTTTTTTTCACGATTATATATATATATATATATATATATATATATATAAAGATTACCATTCTACAATTCATATAATGGAATCGCATGTCTATTTAATTTCACATTAACACTGCAAATTAAGTAATAAGTAAGGGTGTTTTTATAAAGTAGTAGCAGAAGGGTAGTGCGTGCTTGTACCGATTAATTATGTTATTATATTTAATTTAATGCAATATTATATGGTGTCTAATTCATTTTATCAGAAAACCCGAAAAATATTTTAATGGAAAGTAATACATATCCGCTTCAATTCATAATGTATGGATTAATATATGAATGAATATAAAGAAAGTATTCATTAAGTATTATATGAGAAGTAAATTCATGACTGTCACTTTCCATGATTTACTTTTTAATCAAGATAAATAGTTTTATCTAATAATTTACACATTTGTGTGTATATAATTATATATATATATATATATATTATATATAAATATATATATAATTGATGCTTGTGTTGCAGTGCATTATTTTATTCACCCATGGTTTGTCCAGGAGCTGGCTCGGGTCGACCAGTGTCACCCTCCAGTGTCGAACGGAGTCACATTATTCCGTCTTTGGGCCAATGCAGGGACCTCAAACACCCACACACCCACCCTTGCTCAAGGGGGAGTAGGAAGTTCCCCCGATTTTCACATGGAAAAATTCCCGGAATGACAGGGGTCGGATCAACGCCGACCACAGAAAGAGGCGGCGCATAACCAACATGTGAACACCCGGAGCATCGGACGGTGGTGGCTCACGGTGTTGTGTGTGTGTTGGTGTTCTACGTATTGGGTCAGTCCATATTCACCACTGACTACAATACCTCTCTCTTCTCTCTCTCTTCCTCGTCTCTCTCTCTCTCTGCTGTCCTGGTTCCTGTTCTCTCTCTCTTCCCTCTCTCTCAATGTCAAAGTAAAAATTTTATTTGGCCCAATTTAAACCTGAAAAAAGTATACTTCACATACACTAGGCAGAGCTCGTTTCATGTCAGCATTTTTTAAAAAGGGTCCCAAAATAATATACGTACAATACAATAATTACCTAGGGCACATAATCTATATAATGCCATACGACTACAGACGTCAAACTGTTCAATGATCTTTCCCTCAGGGTAGAGTATCGTATGCGATATCAAACCAAACTATAGACACAAAATCTACATTCAAATATGTACATACAAAAAAACAATGTATACATTCCTAGCTGCCTGCACTTCACTCAATACACTCCACGTGCAATTACATCACTACTTATACTTTTACATACCTCACACCCCATACATACATACATATACCATTCCTCATATTAAACCAACACACTACACATATAAATAGTCAAATGTAGTATATCATAGTACTATAATATAAGATACCTATATCATATAATATAATATAATTCTATATATGATTTATATAATATTATAGATATTATATGGATATATACAAACATAACAATACACATGCAAAATACATTACACCACACATACCTGTATACATTATCACGGAAAAAAAGTATATATATACAATACATATACTACATGTATATAAATATTACTAAGGCTGCAGTAAAACATACTTCTCTCTCTCTCTCTCTCTCTCTCTCTCCTCTCTCTCTCTCTCTCCTCCTCTCTCCTCTCTCTCTCTCCTCTCTCTCTCTCTCTCTCTCTCTCTCTCTCTCCCTGTATATATATATAAATAATAATTAATACAAGTCACGCACTACATCTGCCCACAAAATGAGCAAGTTACCCGTAAATTTTGTGGGTGGACGGCTCAGTAAATCCCCCCCAACACCCCCTCACTCCCTGCGTGCGCTGATTGGTTCTAATTTCCCCGCGTGCTGAACAGTAATAGCGTTCGGCAATATGCTACCGGGACGCATATTACCGTTCTCTGGAATAGTATGTGGTGTGGGGATGTCGAACCAATCACCGATGTCCAAGCTCGTGACGTCACATTAGGGGTGGAGCCAACGTGATCACTTGGCTATAAGCTGTGTTTTATTTAAGATTAAACCTATTAAGTTGTTTTATTTAACCTTACCTAACCTAACCTAACCAAACCTAACCCA
The DNA here is from genome assembly GCA_016584305.1 of Chionoecetes opilio. Classification (NCBI taxonomy): domain Eukaryota; kingdom Metazoa; phylum Arthropoda; class Malacostraca; order Decapoda; family Majidae; genus Chionoecetes; species Chionoecetes opilio. The sequence continues at coordinate 162,727 of JACEEZ010019139.1, forward strand.
ACCCAACTTAGCCTAAACTTTATAAATTATGTTAAATAAAACACAAGTTATAACCCAGCATCACTTAAGCTCCACCCCCATGTGACGTTACGAGCTTGGACAACAGTGATTGGCTAAAGACATCCCCCATACCACATACTATTCCAGAAAACGGAAATATGCTACCGGGTCATTTACGCTTTAGGGTGAAACTTATTATTGCTATATAATATTGTCTATTATACAGTAGAGTATTATAGGAAAACGAATATTATACCAGTGAATTATAGTATTAAAAGATTTTCCTGTCAGAGTCACTCCTGTGTTCATGGCTACTTCCATTACAAAAAAGAACACCAGTTCTATAATTTCGCATAATCTTAGTTACAGTGAAATTAGCTGTTGATGTCCACATAATGAAAGAATGCGTTGCCTTTTCGAACGTGAAGATTGGCAATCTTTACGAGGATAGTGAAGTACAGGGCTATATTCCCCTCCTCTGTCACGATTTTTTTCCTTGCATAACTCAACCACATCGATGACAAGCCTCTGCTTCTTGTGATTCGTCCAGAATATTGTTTTCACGTAACAATGTAACCGCTGTTAGTTCTGTTAAGATGACACTTTTGTAGAAATCTTTCAACACCATTGTAGAGGATAAAATGTGTCTCTTACTGATGTTCTCGGCTTGAATTTTAGGAGGATACTGAGATATTACTTCGTTGAACCTTTTATAAGGTTGAGTAGGTTTTCGATAGTCAGGTCAGATCAGGACAGGGCAGGTCAGTAGGAGTCTTGGTAGACCGCACATTACAGTACCGTAGGCGTAGACTACAGACACTGATGTAAACCTTACACTATAGTAGCACCCACCATTGCCATCTCCCTCTTTTCTTTTCATCTCCTCCATCTTCCCTCTCCCATCAGTGCCTATTCATCTCTGCCACCATATCCACAAACCCCTCCTTTTCCTCTTAATTTCCCTCTACCGACTACTTCCCCCTCTCTCTTCCCCTCTCTCACCCTCGCTGAACACACAGGGGGAGAGGTGGAGCAGAAGGGCAGGAGCTTAACGTTGTATGCTAATTTGCACGTCAGCGTCATGGCCGTACATGGAAACACGCAGAAAAATACAGAGAAATATATATACACGAAGGTTTTTCTTTCGAAGATTGCAGGTTTTTTGCCCGATGTTGTCTTCCTCTTCCTCTTTTTTTGCTATACTGCAACTATTACTACTGCCACTACTAGTGCTGCTGCAACTGCCGATTTTTTTTTTCACTCTTGTTCATATATTTTTTGTTTCTCAGCCGACAGACAGGAAGGAAGGAATGGTCTCTACCTTCCCCCTCACTCCTCGTCCAGCCAGCCATCTGTGGGGGTCCAGATGCGGGGAAAGTAGGAGGAAGGGGATGAAAGAGGAGAAAAGTGGAGGGGTATTGGGTGGAGGAAGGGTTGCAGGGCATTTATGCATATCCGGGAGGTGGAGATATCATTACCTTAATAAGCCGGAAGTTGGATAAGAAAGATACATAATAAGCACCAAATCATAACGATCAGTTGATACTCCAGCACTTTCCGCTGGAATTAGGAAAAATTATAGCGAGGCATTAGTCCAGCGGGCAGAAAGTGGGAGGAATGGCAAATTGGAGATCCTGCCAGCGGGCCTCATGTAATTATCTAACTTCGCTTCCGCGTGTTCACTCACCACCTCATCCTCTACATCCTTAATGACTTCCTTCATGGCATCCTTCCTTAAGAATTACAAGCTAGAATCATGATACATTATATGTTGATAAGGACATCTCTATCTATAATAACATCTCTGGATGTTTCCAGATGGTCTAGGTTGGCATGGGAGTCGCTCTCAGCTTTAGGCAATGCTTCAGTATACTGCTCAATCAATTTTCGCTCATCTGAAGATGAATATTCAAAAAGCCTTATATATTTTTCTTTTGTCAACGTTTCGGAACTTAAATGTTTCTCTTTTTATTCCTAAATTTCATTGAGCGTTTTTGTGTTTGTATCGCATAGACATAAATTGTACTACTTGACAGCCGGGGTGACGGAGTGCAAGTGGATATGCAAAGAATTACCTGCTCTGAGGCAGGAGACAGGAAAGGAAGGGAGGGAAAGGAAGCTCAGGCAGGCGTAAGCAGATTCAAGGTCAGACGGGCGGGATTGAGGTGGGAATGAAAGCGAAAATGAGGAATAGCATGAGCATTGAGCAACTCGAGGAACTCTATTGGCGTGATGTGATGCCTTTTGGTGAAACAAAATCTGGTATTAATTTACGCTAGGACCGAAGCACTATAAAATTGGGAGTATAGTTTCTGTTTAACTTAATGAATTAATTATAAGAGACTTTCTCTCATTGAGTTTCACGTCAAATCAAATCAATAGTTTCGGAGATATAGAAGATTTTCTGGGGGGTGGAGGAGTACATCTGCCGTTTACAAAATTCCTGTCAAGGATTAATTTTTTTTTTTTTTTTTTTTTTTTTTTTTTTTCCCATCACAAGGAACTGGTCAATGGCACAACAAAAATGGGTAACACAAGCCCGCTTAGTTGCCAGTCCCTATAAAGGTCATTTTCATTCCAAAGCTGGGTGTTGCGTTTATGTGCGCAACGACATATTTTGCTCTCGTGCCCATGGTCTTGAATCTCCCGAATATTCTACCATCTGGCTTCGACTTCAATGTCACTCTCTCTCTTACTCAATTTATCTGTGATGCATATCTCTCACCTAACTCCTCGGACTATGTAAAATTATTCGACTATTTAACATTAAAAGTGGAGCACATCTCTCATTTTCCTTTTGCAGAAAATTCCATTCTTGGCCGATTTCAATGTTCACCACCAGCTTTGTCTTTCATCTTCTTTCACTGACTAACCTGTTGAACAAGCCTACAACTTTTCTATCCTCCAAGACCTAGAGCAGCTAGTGTAGCACCCTACCCGTATTCCTGACCGCCTTGGAGACACGCCCAACATCCTTGATCTTTTCCTAACTAAGACACCGCTGAGACACCACTGAGACTCACAGCCACGGCGACATCGCTGATAATTTTTTGAACAGTTCAAAAAAATCGCTGTCCCGTGGCGACACCACTGAGACACAAGTGAAACTGCAGCGACACCGCTGAGACAAAATGAAACTGCAGCGACAGCGCTGAGACATCGTTGAGACACCACTTTGGACGTGTCTCAGCGGTGTCTCCGTTGAAAGTCGCCAATGTGGGAACGGGCCTTAGTTTTTGTATGACGTTATCAGCTACAAAAACATGTATGATATACATACACGTCCATATACACAATCACATTACAATGCGATGCAGCCTTGTATGGACTCGAAATGTATTCTGAGCATGGACAGTCCTCTGCCATCTCTTACATACAGTAAACCTACGATAAACCGAACCTCGTTAAACCGAATTTCGGATAAACCAAACGCCGTGTTGTCTTCGAACAAGCCTCTGATATACCGAACTCTAGTTCGGCATATGCGGCGATTGGTGAGCCGACCGAACATGTTGGCCGGTCCGTGCGTCTCACTTTACACTCAGCCCTCATTGTGTGTGGAGTACTCACTCGTGTGCTCTCTCGTCTCACGTGTTACAGTGTACTAACCTGCCTATGTACAGTACCTACTACCCTCTACACTACTGTACATACAGCTAACTTTGTTTGAACACATATGACCGAACGACGCCCCTCATAAACCGAGCTCTGTTCGGTTTAGGAGGCGGACAACCGATCATCCCATAAACCAAACTATCGGATATTGCGATCGACCGTTCCCGCCAATTGGTTCGGTTTATCGAGGGTTTACTGTACACACACACACACACACACACACACACACACACACACACACACACACACACACACACACACACACACACACACACACACACACGTACTAACATACGCACATTATCTCCCGTTTTCTGTGCTCCAAATATATATTTTTGGTATGTATGTTTTAAATTTTTTGTGTGATTTACTAGCGTTTCAGTATCGTCCGCAGTCCCGTAATCGTTACCAACTTATTCTATTATTACCTTGCAGCACATTTTAATGCCCCTGTAGGTTGTGTGGTATGTGGTAATAAATTAGTTTGCCTTGCAGTACACTTATGATGCCCCTGTAGGTTGTGTGGCCTGTGGTAATCAATTATTTTGCCTTGCACCACACTTATGATGCCCCTGTAGGTTGTGTGGTCTGTGGTAATCAATTTTACACATATGTAATTTAGTTTACACACTGTTATGCCATTGTAGCTGTGTGATATGTATTATTCAGCACACTTTATGCCAATGTTGCTATGTGTTTTGTTCCTGTATTTTATCTTCTTTTTTTCCTGCTGTCCTGACAGACACCGTTTCCCTGTCGGGAGGGATTTTGATGTCTCGGCAGTGTTGGCCTGTTTCTGCCATTTATTTTTCCTGCCGAGAGGGATTTTGTTTACATTGCTTAGGTTATGTTTTTGTAATGTATTAACTTTCGTGCCGCGGCACTGGAATTTTACCTGACAGGAATATTTATTCAAAATTATTTGGTTTTGCTCCCGTTACTATTTTTTTTTCATGCCCTTTCTCGTTTTAGGAGTGACCTGCGTGTCACTGTCTGTGATGACACAGTTTGGTTGTGGCCGAGCGATGTAATAGTAACATTCCTGGTAAAATATGTTTTCCCTGGCGTCGCCAGGGTTTGGAATGTTAGACCAGTCAGAGTGTGCCCAAAGTAGTTACTTGAGTGTGCCAAGACACGTTTCCGTATATACACTCTGTCCGGCGCCTATATACGAAAATAGCTGCCTTGCATATTTCGCTACCCTGTTTCTTAGTCAATATACCTTACCAAATTGTCTGACCAAGACTTTTATTTCCACCGTAATACTCTTGATAGATGATATCGAATTTTTTAGGGATTATAAAATTTACCATCAAGCTCCCACGGATTCTATAATTCTTTAAGGAATACATATTAAGTTTTCGTAACCTCTCTCCATAAGATTAATTTCGCAGAGATGGCATCAGTTTGGTTTAAGAAACAAGGGGACCAGAATTGAACGGCATATTCTAAGTTCGGCCTAACCAAAGACGTAAATAAACGTGTAATTACATTCGGAGTTATATGTTCGAAGTTGCGTTTAATGAAGCCAAAGATGGCCTTTTTACTAGCACCTAAGCAATACGTACTATTCTTAAGATCATTACTAATGATAACACCTAAATCCTTTTCATGCTGAACTTTAGTTAACGACTTATTCTGCATCTGTTAGTTATATCTAAGGTTATCGTTACCTATATGCATTATTTTACATTTATTATAATGAAATATCAACAGCCATTTATCGCTCCATTCTGATAGTTTATCTAGATCAAGTTGTTTGAGTTCAGTCTTCTCTAGTATAATATTTTATGCTTTACCGCAAAATTTGGTGTCATCAGCAAAAAAATTTGTGTCATCAGAGTGTTGTCCGCAGGACATGAGAAGTAGATGTGATTTTTTTCTTCTTTTTTTTTACATCACAAATGAATGGCCAAGGGCACAACAAAAAGAGGTAACACAAAGCCCGCTTAGTTGCCAGTCCCTATAAAGACAGTAAGAAAATAAAGTCCAAGAATGTTCAATGTAGAAGAAGGATATAGTTGAGTGTCATTGAAAAAGAGGGGATAGTTATCTGGTAGGTTTTGTCGAATAGACAGGTAAATAAATTGAGTTTTTAAGGCATTGAACAAAACAAGGTTCGTTTTGCTCCAATCAGAAATTATAAAAAGATCAGAAATTAGGCGCTCGGTGGCATCTCTCCGTGAATCAATTAGTTCCTGTTGAGTTGAACGTCTAATAAACGACTCAGATTCGACTCAACGAATCGACCAGAATCATCAGCGTAGGAGTGGATAGGGCTTTGAGTTAGACTTAGAAGATCATTAATCAATAATAGAAAGAGAGTGGGTGATAGGACATAGCCCTGGGGAACACCACTATTGAATGATTTAGGAGAAGAACAATGTCCGTCTACAGTAGCTGCAATAGAACGGTTTGAAAGAAAACTTAAGATGAAGATACAGAGAGAAGGATAGATACCGAATGAGGGTAGTTTGGAAATTAAAGATTTGTGCCAGACTCTATCAAAAGCTTTTGATATGTCAAGGGCAACAGCAAAAGTTTCACCGAAAACCCTAAAGGAGGATGACCAAGATTCAGTTAGGAAAGCTAGAAGATCGCCAGTAGATCGCCCTTTACGGAAACCGTACTGACGATCAGATAGAAGATTGTGAGCAGATAGAGGCTGAACAATCTTCTTATTAAGTATAGATTCAAAAGCTTTAGAAAGGCAGGAAGTCAAAGCTATAGCACGGTAGCTTGAAGGATTAGAACGGTCACCCTTCTTAAGTACAGGTTGAATGAGAGCAAACTTCCAGAAAGAAGGAAAGGTGGAAGTAGATAGACAAAGACGGAAAAGTTTGACCAGGCAGGGTGCAAGCACAGAAGCAAGGTTTTTGAGAACAATAGGAGGGACTTCGTCAGGACCGTAAGTCTTCCGAGGATCTAGGCCAGAAAGGGCAAAGAAAACATCATTACGAAGGATCTTAATAACAGGCATAATATAGTCAGAGGGTGGAGGAGAAGGAGGAACAAGCCCTTCATCAACCAGAGTTGAATTTTCAGCAAAGGTTTGAGCAAAGAGTTCAGCCTTAGATATAAACGAGACAGCTGTGGAGCCAACTGGGTGAGGCATAGGAGGGAAAGATGAAGAAGAAAAATTGTTAGAGATGTTATTAGCTAGATGCCATAAGTCACGAGAGGAATTCGATTCAGAAAGATTTTGACATTTTCTATGAATTAAGGAGTTTTTGGTAAGTTGAAGTAAAGATTTGGCATGATTACGGGCATAAATATAAAGGGCATGAGTCTCAGGAGATGGATGGTCACGGTACCGTCTGTGAGCCGCCTCTCTATCTTGGACAGCATGAGGACAAGCATAGTTAAACCAAGGTTGACGGGCTTTAGGATTAGAGAAAGTGTGTGGAATGTACGCCTCCATGCCAGAGACTATGACCTCAGTTATGCGGTCTGCACAAAGAGATGGGTCTCTGACATGGAAGCAGTAATCATTCCATGGAAAATCAGAGTAGTACTGCCTTAGGTCTTCCCACTGCTGAGGTGAAATGCCAGAAGCACCTCCGCTTAGGTGGGTCCCGAGGCGGCACCGGAGCGATAGGACAGGTTACAAAAATAAGATTGTGATCGGAGGAACCCAACGGAGAGAATAGTTTCACAAAGTAAGCAGAAGGATTAGTAGTTAGGAAAAGATCAAGAATGTTGGGCGTGTCTCCAAGGCGGTTAGGAATACGGTTAGGGTGCTGCACGAGCTGCTCTAGGTCTTGGAGGATAGAAAAGCTGTAGGCTTGCTCACCAGGTTCGTCAGTGAAAGAAGATGATAGCCAATGCTGGTGGTGAACATTGAAATCCCCATGGATGGAAACTTCTGCTAAAGGAAAATGAGATGTTAAATAGTCAAAGAATTTTACATAGTCCGAGGAGTTAGGTGAGATATATACAGTACAGATAAATTTAGTAAGAGAGTGACATTGAAGTCGAGACCAGATGGTTGAAAATTTTGAAGATTCAAGATCGTGGGCACGAGAGCAAGTGATGTCGTTGCGCACATATACGCAACAGCCAGCTTTGGATTGAAAATGAGAATAGAGACAGTAGGAGGAGACAGAAAAGGGACTGCTGTTAGTGCTCACATACAACTGGGTTTCGGTGAGGAAAAGAAGATGAGGTTTAGAGGAGGATAGATGATGTTCCACAGATTGAAAGTTAGATCTAAGACCGCGAATGTTGCATTATGACTTAATATAATTTGTTTAGGGTATAGGATAACACCACCTGACTTTCTCTAGGTAAAGATAAATGGTCTCCGAGCCAAGATAATATTGGTAGGTCAACGATAGTCGCAGGGTGGGTCTCCGAGCCAAGATGATATTTGTAGGTCTACGATGGTCGCAGGGTGAGTCTCCGAGCCAAGATGATATTTGTAGGTCTACGATGGTCGCAGGGTGAGTCTCCGAGCCAAGATGATATTGGTAGGTCTACGTTGGTCGCAGGGTGGGTCATGACCCGGCCATTTGGAGCATGATAAGGCTGGCATGTACTTGCCAAGCGTCGCTTGTTTACCGGGAGAGACAGAGAGGAGGGGGGAATCTTGTGCTGAGGTCGGGCAAGGTATGTGTGGTGGAAGTGCTGAGAGGAGGCGCTCAGGACTCACAGACGGTCGTGGTATGAAAGGTAAGGTTCTTCCTGCTATTCGTCTGTGTGCGTGTATTCTGCCTGATATTTGTGTTGGGTTCCAGTATATGTGTTAAGATATTCAGAGTGTATTTTTTTAGGATACTTTTAGGAGCTCGGTGGTATCATTGTATGGTGTAGAGTGGAAGTTCTTTTTAGTGACGCAGTGTGTGGGAGGCCTGTTATCTCGGATGATCGAAGGGAAACTTTAGGTGCGTGTTATCTTGTCTTCTTGTACTTATTAAGTTAATAAATAAAAAATAAATAGTAAGTTTAGCGTTTCAATCCTTATATATTATACATTAATGGTGGAATATATATATTTACTAGCCGGAAAGCCGCCCTCCGGGCGGACTTTTTGGCTAGCTCCTGCGGAGGGCTATTGGTGGTGGGCCTTCGGCCCACCACCTGTGTTTGGTGGGCCTTCGGCCCACCAAACACGGACTCTCCAGATAGCCCCTTCTAACTTTCCTGAAATCATGGATGTAGAAATGTATGTATTACCCCCACCCATTCACTCACCCATTACCCATCACCCCCCACCCATTCACTTACCCATTACCCATCACCACACACCCATTCACTCACCCATTACCCATCACCCCCCACCTATTCCCTCACCCATCACCCATCACCCCCCACCCATTCACTCACCCATCACCCCACACCCATTACCCATCACCCCACCCATTCACTCACCCATTACCCATCACCCTACATCAAGGTTTCCTCAATTCTCGCAACCCACTTTTTTTTCGCAATTATCGCTAATAGGCTGCAAAACAAAAAAACAAAAAAAGTGATCGGATCATCTCATAATTGGGCTTAAAACCTTCCCCTGGTCAACCCGGTTCCAAAAATGTGCCACATGAGGTGATTGCGCCACGGGGGGCGGAACCTATACCAGACACACACACACACACACACACATACACACACACACACACACACACACACACACACACACAGACAGACAGACAGACAGACACACTTTCGCTTATATTTACCATTACCCATCACCCCCCACCTATTCCCTCACCCATCACCCATCACCCCCAACCCATCACCCCCCACCCATTCACTCACCCATCACCCCACACCCATTACCCATCACCCCACCCATTACCCATCACCCTACATCAAGGTTTCCTCAATTCTCGCAACCCACTTTTTTTTTCACAATTATCGCTAATAGGCTGCTAAAAAAAAAAAAAAAAAAAATGTGATCGAATCATCTCATAAGTGGGCTTATGACCTTCCCCTGGTCAACCCGGTTCCAAAAATGTGCCATATGAGGTGATTGCGCCACGGGGGGCGGAACCTATACCACACACACACACACACACAGACAGACAGACAGACAGACAGACACACTTTCGCTTATATTATTATAGATAGGCTGCTAAAAAAAAAAAAAAAAAGTGATCGGATCATCTCATAATTGGGCTTAAAACCTTCCCCTGGTCAACCCGGTTCCAAAAATGTGCCATATGAGGTGATTGCGCCACGGGGGGCGGAACCTATACCAGACACACACACACACACACACACACACACACACACACACACACACAGACAGACAGACACACTTTCGCTTATATTTACCATTACCCATCACCCCCCACCTATTCCCTCACCCATCACCCATCACCCCCAACCCATCACCCCCCACCCATTCACTCACCCATCACCCCACACCCATTACCCATCACCCCACCCATTCACTCACCCATTACCCATCACCCTACATCAAGGTTTCCTCAATTTTCGCAACCCACTTTTTTTTCTCACAATTATCGCTAATAGGCTGCTAAAAAAAAAAAAAAAAGTGATCGAATCATCTCATAAGTGGGCTTATGACCTTCCCCTGGTCAACCCGGTTCCAAAAATGTGCCATATGAGGTGATTGCGCCACGGGGGGCGGAACCTATACCACACACACACACACACACACACACACACACACACACACACACACACACACACAGACAGACAGACAGACAGACAGACACACTTTCGCTTATATTATTATAGATATAATGTAGTGTTGCGGACCCTTCAGGTACCGTTGCTGGCGACCACAAGTGAGAGTGGAGAGAGTGGCAGACTGAAAGGTGAGAATTACCGTTGTGTACAATTGCTTAGCGTGTGGGCGATGGTTCAGGGTCGGGACATCAGCAAAAAATTTGGAATCATCATAAAGAAATTGATGTCTTCAGAAACAAATTGTGACATCACAAAAAATTTGGTGTCATCACCAAATATTGTGTCATCAGCAAAATTTGGTTTCATCAGCAAAATTATGTGTCATCAGCAATAAGAATAATCAGCAAAAAGAAGATGGTGATGATGAAGAAGAGGAGGTATAGTGGTAATAGCATTAGCAACAACAGCAGTAGTAGTAGTAATATTATTAATCGTGGTAGCACAGGAGCGGTAGTAGCAGGAACAGCGACAGCAGAAGCAGTAGTGGTATTTTCATGATAATTATTATTACAATTATTATTATTATTATTATTATTATTATTATTATCATAATTAGTATAAGTAGTAGCAGTTGCAGTAATAGTGGTAGTAGTGGTGTCAAGAGTAATAGTTGTAGTCGTACCAGGCGTAGCAGAGATAGTAGTTATGGTATAGTATTACATAGTAGAAAAGGGAGGAAAAGAAGAAAAAGCAGAAAGATAGGATGGTCAGCATAATTAACCCTCAACGGCATGCACAAAGAGGCATTCTACGTCTTTAATATTATTATTCTTTATTACTGCAGCAGCTACATACTTCCATCACAAACATGGTAAAAAAAACCATTTTGAACGGGGAACGGAGTGCGTCAGGTAATTCTGTAGTGTGGTATCTTTGTTTCCGGTACTTGTGACCGAGGGATTTCAGATGTCTTGGTGTCGGGTGAAAAAAAAAGAGAGGAGAGAAAAAAAACGAAGCACAGGGGAAGTAAAACAAAAGGATAGTAAGTAACGGCGAAACAACGGGGTAAATATGAATAGAACAAGAAAATCGGTTCAGTTCTTTCCACCACAGTCATGAGAAAGGTAAACTGAAGGAAGAAAACAAAGAAACAATTTCAATAATATATAAAAATGTATAACAAAAAAACAATACAGGGAGGACAAATATATCACAACCAGATAAAATAAATATAACAATAGAACAATTGAGAATAAAGCTACATAGATGAAAATATAATTAAAAACAAGTCAGGGCTACCTCAGAAAGCAGATTACAATGGGGTCTTGAAGATAAGAGGATAGAGGCTGGAATGAAAGAGAGGCGCAGACGAATAACGAATGAGAGGCAAAAAAAGAAGGAAGGGAGAAAAAGCAGGAGAGAAGGAATTAAATAATCATTGGATACACCAGGACAAACAAGAGGACGAGGAGGTCGGTTACAGTTGTCTCGCGCCGAAAATTTGTTAAGTCCTAGTAAATGATACAGCGACGGCCGGAACAACTCCCCTCCCCCCAACAAAAAAAAGGGTGTGAAGGACGGCATTTTATTATTTTCGTTCCGTCTGCCTCACTACAGTCTTGGTGTGGCAGGAGACCCAAACTTTAAGACTCTAAGTTTCAAATTCAGAGAGGGAACTTCCTTCCCCTCTGTTCCTTCCATGAACCTCGTCCAGATCGAACACATTAAAGAGGCATTACCGAGCCAATTAAATATGATTTAACTTCATTACTACGCCTCAGGATGCCGACTGGAAATTTGGCCATGCCGATGGGCCCTTGAAGAGCTGACTTATATCGCCCTTATCGTTTCCCCTCTTTCCTCTTTTCCCTCAGTTTATGATATGAGAGAAGGGAATGTCCACGTCATTGTTGTTGATAGAGTTTGGACGAGCCAGTTCTTCGTAGTATTGGTCCCATATTTGCATTTTCTTGGTACTCTGCCACCTTTCTTCCTCAATTTCAGGCCATCACGATAAACAGCTGCATTGTTATCTTGCTTGTTAGTCAATCACGACGAATTGAGTTATGTACATATGATTAGCTGACACACACACACACACACACATATATATAGAGAGAGAACACACACACACACACACACACACACACACACAGATAGAGAGAGATTAAGTAAGCTGCTCTCTCTCTCTCTCTCTCTCTCTCTCTCTCTCTCTCTCTCTCTTTCATTCGTTGCTCTGTGCTTGTGTTATTCACCTACGGTTTTGATCACGTGCTCCTGAAAGTAAGGTAGGTAGGAGCTTGGTCTAGATAGTTCTATCTAGACCAAGGGTAGGAGGTCATCTTTGGGTAATGTTAGGACCTCACACACCAGTGACGGTGCCGGTGACACCACCCACCCTCATTGTCTTGCTTATGGGGGACAGTAACTGCCCTAATTTTTCAGTGAAAAATCCCCGGGAACGAGCGAGGATTCGAACCGGCTAACCACAGAAACGTGCGCCAATGCTCTATCCACTGGACCATCGTGACAGTGATTGTGTGTGTGTGTCCTGTGGAAGTTATTTCTCGAACCAATTTCTGCTCTGTTTGCAATGGATGATATTGATGATGTTGATGGTGATGAAAATAATAATAGCGATTTTAATGACAATAATAATAAAAACAACAATATTACATTTCATTATCTTCTTATTACGCTGAACACAATCCACACAGACCAACAACCTCTGTGCACCCTTTAGGTAAATAAGAGCCTCAGAATATATTCAAATCAAAAGCAAGGAACTCGACGTATAAACATGGATAATTCCTAACTAACTTTGCATATCATTATTACAGTATCATAAAAGTTCAGCCTGACATAATCTTCTGCTCCTCTCAGCGACGCATCAAATAATCAGGAAACTAATGACTCGCGAAACTCCCTGACGTCATCAGCAATATTCGCGCGGTGGAGAACGGAGCAGATTTTTTCCCCGCACTTTTTTTTACAAAAGTCGTGTTTTTACGGAAATAAGGCGTGAAAATCAATTATTTTTTGTGGATAAGGTGTTTTGAATGATTAAACATGCCTATGCAAAGAAAAAATGGGACTGAACGATTACTTTGGGTTACATTTTTTTTTCTTTTTGTCATTATTTACATTTCAATGCACGGATATACAAGTAGAGGGCATATCATATAATACTCACTCATAACAGTTCATTCATACGGGGATGCTTCTGTAAACGATATCATCGGAGATAATATGAGTGAGACCGCTGTAAAAAACAACCCACGTTAGGAAATACATTACATGAGGTCGATTCACGTGCAAAGATAATTATCCTTGAGTCATGATTTTATCTTCAAGAAATATCTGCCATACTCACGTACTGTACTGCTGGCCTTGGACACAATTGGGATTTGTGATACAAATACACATATCAAACTCACTTCTTATGTGCAAAAGTCTTTTACTGACGATACGCCACGTGGAACGGCACCGAGTCTGGTAAAGTCTTGAGGATTCTACGAGGCACTAACAAGGCTTCGATGCAATTGCTTCATGCCGTGCCAAGGCAACACCTGTAAGTGTTATAATGATTAAAGAACTGGCCTTTGTCTAAACGAGACGATATAACTTTAATAAAACCCGAGAATTATGTTTGTCTTCCTTCCTTTTGTGATTGCATGAGCAGTCTCCTTACTTTCTTGATCAACACAAATAGACAAAAACAAGCGAGTCGCAAAGCATGTGATGAGGTTGACAATGACAATGTGACAAGTAACCCGCAAACAAACAAAAATAAACTCTAATGACGTTTGCTAATTAGGAAACTTACAGAAGAAAATTAACGGCGATTTTATACGACGGCCAATTAGGTATTTTACGAAAAATGTATCCCCCTTTAATTAAGAGTCATTTTGTAAATATGGTATTGTTTAACCTAAATATCTGTTGAAAAATATTGTCGCTTCAAATAGAAACACACAGCAGGTAGGTACATCAACAGATAAGCGATGAAATACGAACATTTGTTGAAAATTGGATGACGAGACGAGGTGAATAAGGCACCCTTCACTCATTCCATAATCGAACCACGATAGCACCAACAATGCAATGAGTAGCGCCATCTTGGTCCTTATTATGGGTCCATCGTGACCGATCGTGACGCTCGTGACGCACTCGGCCAAGGCCACGAAATGTTAGTGCATGTATGCACTAAAATACCGTGAAGCTTCCTGATTTTAGTACCCAACGCAGCGCTATCGTAAGTCTATCGTGACGCTATCAATATCTATGTAGCAGCTTCGCGACACTATCGTGATCGTCGTATGTCTATCGTGACGAGGTGTCACGAGAAAAACCGTTACAGTGTGTCACGATAGTCCAAATAATATGCATAATGCGTCATAATAAACGCAAGCTTGAGTCACGATAGAGCTAATAATTTAAGACAATCATCACACTTATGTGTCCCGATTGTCCTAGGACAGTGCTATTCAACCTGGGTGGACGGTCCACCTAAAGGTGGACGAGACTGAGTGAGGGGTGGACGGCTGTCTTGGGGTGGAGAGGTGGGTGGACGAGATCATGCCCACGTGTCGGTATAGATAAGGAAAAATAAATCAATGGTATAAACTAGGTAAAGGTGGGGATAGTTTTACAAGTATAGGGAAAATAAATGGATTCAAACTGAAGGTGAAAAAAATGTAAAGCAATGTAGAAAAGAGGTGTGGTTCTGATTTTGAAGTCTTTGATACCTATATGGCTGGCTGGCAGTGGCTGGGAACATGTTATGCAGACAGCAGAGCAGACACTGGAGGTACGAATGTCCCCCTGGATTACCAGACACCGGACTTTGATGCAGAAAAACCTTGACTTCTATTTTAAAGACACCTCAGACCTCCAACATGTGGGAGCTTCATCCATTCTCAGATGATGGAACTGATCATTCTGATGCCCTATTGGAGCTTCCAGTGGGTTATTCTTAAAAAGCAGTTTTCAAAACATTTGGCCATCCTATGCATTGCATTGCTGGATTGTCCTGCTTGATAGTCAGGACTACAAGGAGTAAGATGAGAAGGCAACAGCCATGTTTGTGCAGATGCCAACAGCATGTCTGTGTCAGCAAAGTTTCTCAAGCTTAGTTTTAATCAAGGCATAGAAAAGGAATGCCATTTTGAATTTGGATCCTCTTATGCGGGTTGCACTTTAAAATTGGTATGATGCCTTGATTTAAGCTGATAGCAAGAAAACAAATTGCAACAGCAGCCAAGCCACTGATTTTTGTTTCTTGAAGGAAAAGGTTTTTTTCTGGATTACCAAATATAACGCCTATTAGGTGCAATTTTGCTTTAGTTTCATGAGGAAAAATGCATTTGCTGTGGAATTCCGAAAGTATGTTAAACTTTTCCTTGTATATTTATAGCTTTATACTGCATTTGTTATTATACAGAAGAGTATGTAAACTGTAAATTTAAAATAAGATTGAAGCTGCCTTTTCCTACCTATATATTTTGTAGAATGATATATTTAGATTTAAAATGTCAGAGCCGTGAGATCTTAAAGAGAGAAAAAAAGTGTGGTGGACAGCTCTTACCAAATCAGTACTAGGGGTGGACGACATCAAAAAAGGTTGAAGAGCACTGTCCTAGGAAGGCGTCACGATAACCCTAAGAATACGGAGATTCCGTCATGATAGAGCTAAATATGGGTCACGATAGAGTAACGATATACCAACGAATGCCTGGTGAGACATGTTGGTATAGCTCTTGACGCTATCATGCTACGTTCATGGCACCGTCGTGGCACTATCGTGGTAATCGTAGCTTTATCGTGACGACACAACGACCGTTAATTTTCCATTCGTGACGTAGTCTTACAGCTATCATGACTCCATCGTGACCATCTTACGACCGTCATGACACATTCTTATAGACATCGTGACATTGTTTTGAGGCTATCGTGGTCGGCGTTTATCGGTCAAATTTCACGATAGCGCAAATAAATAAATTAGTGACGCTATCGTGGTTTTCTTATAAGAAAAGAACATAAGAAAATAAGGAAGCTACAAGAGGCCGTGAGACCTATACGAGGTAGTTCCTGTTACTTAACACTACCTACATCCACCTTTCATCCCCATCCATGAATTTATCAAGCCTCCTTTTAAAGCTCTCTAATGACTCCGCACTAACTACCTGTCTACTGAGTCCATTCCAATCATTTACCACCCTATTTGTGAACCAGTTTTTCCCTATTTCTTTTTTAAATCTACGCTTTTCCAGCTTGAATCCTTTACTTCTTGTTCTACCCTGGTTAATAGCGGTAAGAACTTTTCCTACCTCTCATTTATTAAATCCCTTTATCCACTTAAAAACTTCGCTCAGATCGCCCCTTACTCTGCGTCTCTCGAGTGAGTGTAAATGTAATAGCTTCAATCTCTTCTCATAACTAAAGTTACGCATCCCTTGAATAATTTTGGTCATCCTTCTCTGCACTGATTCTAACAAGGCTTTATCCATCCTGTAATATGGAGACCAAAACTGAACCGCATAGTCTAGGTGAGGTCTGACTAGAGCCAAATAAAGCTTTGTAATAACTTCAGCACTTCTACTTTTAACACTTCAGGTAATGAATCTTAACACCCTATTAGCTCTATTTCTAGCCCCAATACATTGTTTCCTAGGTTGGAGGTCTGAGCTCACCCTCACTCCCAGATCTTTCTCACCTTTTGATCTTTTCAGCGATACATTGCGTATGGTGTACCTATTACCAGGGTTTTTTCTATGATTTTTATGGAATGTGTGCAGGGAGCTTAAGTGTGTGTGTGTGTGTGTGTGTGTGTCTGTGTGTGTGTGTCTGTGTGTGTGTGTGTGTGTGTGTGTGTGTGTGTGTGTGTGTGTGTGTGTGTGTGTGCAGGGAGCTTACGCTGTGTGTGTGTGTGTGTGTGCAGGGAGCTTACGCTGTGTGTGTGTGTGGTGTGTGTGTGTGTGTGTGTGTGTGTGTGTGTGTGTGTGTGTGTGTGTGTGTGTGTGTGTGTGTGTGTGTGTCATTCACCCATGGTCTTGTTCACGCGAGCTGGCTCGCGATCGCCAGTTTCACCCTCTCAGTGCGAGCTTGGAGCTCATTATTACCGATCTTTGGGCAATGCTGGGACCTCACACACCACACACCCCCATCCCCTTGCTCAAGGGGGACAGTAACCGCCCAATTTGTCAAGTGAAAAATCCCCGGGAGCGCGAGGATTCGAACCGCCTACCCACAGAGTGAGAGACCAGAACGTTATCAACCTGACCATCGCGCGGTGTACCTGACCATCGCGCGGTGTGTGTGTGTGTGTGTGTGTGTGTGTGTGTGTGCGCGCGTGCGTGTGTGTATTAATCTAGTTGTGATTTACAGGAAAATAGCTAAGCTCGTACTGTCCCGTCTCCAATCAATCAATCAAGCATTGGGGGCATACGCCTGGGGGCACGTCGCCTCGCCCACCCTACGACGCCACTCCCGGGGGTCACCACGCGCGAGTTCCCATGCAGGCTCCTTTCCCATACCAAGCAGCTCTCGACAAGAAACATCAACTTGCCCCAGCCACGAGCCTTGTGGGCGCCCCCTTGGCCTCCTCCACGCCGGATTGTCTCTTACAGATACAACCCGATGGGAAGGATCGGTTTCAGGGTAGCGTGCTACATGCCCATATAGCCGAAGTTGGCGCTGACGGACTATGCAGGTAATAGGCCTCGATTCAGTCTCACGGTGCAATCGCTGATTTGACACGTAATCATCCCAGCGATACCCAGTGATTCTGCGAAGACACTTATTACCAAAGGCATTGATTCGTCTCTTCAAGTCACTATTTAGTGTCCATGTCTCACAACCATAGAGTAAGACAGGGATCACAAGCGACTTGAAGATCCGGATCTTTGTCCTTCTGCACAGGTATCGACAATGCCAAATACTCCCACTGAGCGAGTCCATAACACCGTGGGCTATGCCAATCCGCCGTAAGACTTCTTGACGTGACCCGCCGTCATTATGGACTGCGCTACCAAGGTATGTAAAACTTTCCAAGATCTCAATGTCCTCGCCACACGCATGAACAGACTGTACTGCTTCATCTAGTAAGTCTCCAAACACCTGAACCTTGGTCTTGAGCCAGGAGACCTCAAGTCCCAAAGGCTTTGCCTCCTCGTGCAGTGCCTCGAGAGCCATCACCAGGACCTCCAGCGACTCAGCAAAGATTACTGCATCATCGGCAAAAACAAGATCAGTGATCTTGGTGTTGCCGACGGATGTTCCACAATTACTTTGATCTACAACCTTGTCCAATACCCAGTCCATACAAGCGTTGAAAAGTGATGGGGCAAGGACGCACCCTTGCCTCACTCCTGTATTCACAGGGAAGAAGCTGGATACACCTGCCCCACACTTCACAGCACTCTCAGTCCCAGAATACAGACCAGTTATCAAGCCAATAGGCCTTGCAGGAATCCCTCGAAGTCGCAGAAGATCCCAAAGTGACTCACGATGCACTGAGTCAAATGCCTTCTTGAGATCAACATAGGCTGCAAGCATCCCCTGTCGAAACTCACGTCGGCGTTCCACCAGGACACGAAGCGCTAGGATACGGTCCGTTGTTGACTTACCAGGCGTGAACCCAGACTGCTGAGGTCTCTGATGCTTCACCAGATGACTGCGAATCCGTGTCAGCAATAGATGGGCAAGCACCTTGCCTGGTACGCTGAGCAGTGTAATACCGCGGTAATTGTTGCAGTCCTGACGGTCCCCTTTCCCTTTCCAGATAGGGACGACCAGCCCCCTTTTCCAGTCAGGAGGAATGGTACCTGATTGCCATACGGCAGTCAGGACAGCATGCAACCCGCGGATCATGGCCTCACCCCCAGCTTTGAGGAGCTCCGCACTGATATTACAAACACCAGCTGCCTTTCCACCCCTCAACTTTGCTACAGCCTCTCTGACTCCGTCAAGAGAGAGTGCGGTTTCATCAATGGGAGGATCGGCATCCACTGCCTGTAACCCAGTGGTGTGAAGCTGCTCAGTTGGAGGGTCCACCGTGAACAACTGCCCAAAGTACTCAGCCCAACGAGCCATCTGCCCATCCATGTCCGACACGAGGCGCCCATCTGCTGTTCGAATAGCACTCGCCCGAGAAGGAGACTTGGAACGGAGCTTCTTCAGGGCTCGGTAGGCGGGTCGGAGGTCATTAGCGTTCAAATGACCCTCGACATCCTCAGCGAGACTCCTGACATACCTCTCCTTGTCTCTCCTCAGGAGGGTTCTAGTCCGGTGTGACAGCCCTGTGCTGGTCCCGGTTCCCAGCCAGCCTGGCAGCGCGACTCTCCTCGATTTTCTCCAGCGTCTCCGTCGAGACAAAACCACGCCTTGACCTCGGGCGCTCCCCAATACACTCCTTGGCAGCCTGTAGAGTTTCACGTTTGAAGGTATCCCACAGTTCTACAGGGTCCCAGAGAGCACCGAGCACATCAAACCGATTTGAGATTGCCACCGCATACTCATGAGCACATGTCAAGTCCTTCAGTTTCTCAAGATGAAACACAGTATGGTTACCTCTTGAGATTCTTCTAGACTTGACATGAAGCTTAAGTGTAGCAACAACAAGTCTGTGATCTGTTCCAAAGAACTCAGCACTCCGGTAAACCCTGCAGTTCTGGAGGATCCTCCAACGAGTACTAACGAGGATGTGGTCGATCTCCTTAGCTACCCCTCCGGCATTACTATACCATGTCCAGCGGTGCAGCTCTGGCCTCTGATACCAAGAACCTGCAATTCTCAACCTTCTGGATCTTGCAAAGTTCAGAAGCAGAGAACTGTTGGTGTTTCTGGTACCGGAGCCATGGGGACCAACACATAACTCGTAGCCATCTCTCCGTCTCCAAGACTACTACCAAATCCAGCTTTGCTTTGAAATCGTGAATATTCTTGGTGTGTACCTTATCCCTAAGTGGTGGTCCTTATCCGGGTTATTGCACAGTTCAATGAAGCTATACTTCTTGATATCTCTCTTTCATGTGGTCCTCTTCAACTTCTTTCCATGACTTCTCGTATCTCTCGTCCCATAAAAACATTTATCTCTATCAAATCTTTCCAGTCCCTAAAACCCTCAACACATTAATCAGATCCCCTCATTCCCTTATTTTCTTTAAGGTTGGAAGATCCAATTTTTACAGTCTTTCCTCGTACGATAAATATTTTAAACTTGGAACCATCTTCGTTGC
>JACEEZ010019139.1:185676-193176 GCA_016584305.1 Chionoecetes opilio
CAGTACAAGCTAACACAGGCTTTCAACAACCGGACCAACCTCTATATAACATATCTTAAAGTAATCATCCAGACCCATTTTTTCTTTGCATAGGTATGTTGAATGCTCATTCAAAACACCTTATCCAGAAAAAAAAATTGATTTCCACGACTTATTTCCGTAAAAACACGACTTTTGTAAAAAGCTTAGGGAAAAAAATCTGCCCCGTTCCAGCCGCCGCGCGAATATTGCTGATGACGTCACAAGAGGGATTCACCGAGAGAGAGAGAGAGAGAGAGAGAGAGAGAGAGAGAGGAGAGAGAGAGAGAGAGAGAGAGAGAGAGAGAGAGAGAGAGAGAGAGAGAGAGAGAGAGAGAGAGAGAGAGAGAGAGAGAGAGAGAGAGAGAGAGAGAGAGAGAGAGAGAGAGAGAGAGAGAGAGAGAGAGAGAGAGAGAGAGAGAGAGAGAGAGAGAGAGAGAGAGAGAGAGAGAGAGAGAGAGAGAGAGAGAGAGAGAGAGAGAGAGAGAGAGAGAGAGAGAGAGAGAGATGATGGAATCATTTAAGAATCCTCTCCTCCTGTCATGAATGCCCACCCTGCGTTTACGGGATCCATTCCTGAAATTCCTTTGGTCTATCTGAGCTCAGTTTTACGAGCGTGACTTTGTCCAAGACAGTCCAGGCTGACCATGGAACCGCTCTTGATGCGACTTAACGCCGTGACCGCCGCCCATGGTCGGACAGAAGCGTCTTTACCCTCCCTTATCCCTTCCGGCCCCAAAGCACCCTCCGGTTCCACCTTTGACTGGTAAAAGACTGAATGACTTTCCACCAACTTTTATTTTTCTCAGTCTTCCGTGCAGTTCTTGCCTGACACCTCAGGGCTTATCGTTATACTCTTAAAGCTCCCTTCACACATTCCATAATCGAACCACGATATCGCCACTAATTTAATTATTGACGCTATCGTGAAATTTGACCACGATAAACGCAGACCACGATAGCCTCACAACAATGTCACGCTGTCTGTAACTATGTGTCATGACGGTCGTAAGATGGTCACGATGGAGTCATGATAGCTGTAGGACTAAGTCATGAATGGAAAATTAACGGTCATTTTGTCGTCACGATAAAGCCACGATAACCACGATAGTGCCATGACGGTGCCATGAACGTATCACGATAACGTCAAAAGCTAGCAACATGCCTCACACAGGGGTGGTGTTGGTGATGGAGAAGGGGGGGAGAAGGGAAGGGGTTGTTGTTGTGATAAAGAAGGGGGTGTTGGTGTTGGTGGGGAAACGGGGGCGTGTTGTGATAAAGAAGGGGGTGTTGGTGTTGGTGGGGAAACGGGGGCGTGTTGTGATAAAGAAGGGGGTGTTGGTGTTGGTGGGGAAACGGGGGCGTGTTGTGATAAAGAAGGGGGTGTTGGTGTTGGTGGGGAAACGGGGGCGTGTTGTGATAAAGAAGGGGGTGTTGTGTTGGTGGAGACACGGGGGCGTGTTGTGATAAAGAAGGGGGTGTTGGTGTTGGTGGGGAAACGGGGGGGATGTTGTGATAAGGAAGGGGGGGTTGGTGGGGAAACGGGGGGGGGGTGTTGTGATAAAGAAGGGGGTGCTGATGTTGGCGGGGAAACGGGGAAGGGGGGGAGACGGAGAAGGCGTTGTTGGGGGTGGTAGGGATGTGAGTGGTTAAACGGGGGTGGATGGGATCAAAACGTGGTGATGTAGTAGGGGTGTGGACTCTGTGGAGTCGGGGGTGGGTGTTGATGATGCAGAAAGGGGGGGGGGGGGGGGTGAAGGCGGGTGTAACGGTTTTTTATCGTCACGATAGACATACGACGATCACGATAGTGTCACGAAGCTGCTATATAGATAACGATAGCGTCACGTTAGACTTACGATACCGCTGTGTTGGGTACAAAAATCGGACAGGCGCTGCGCATTGCATTGTTGGCGCTATCGTGGTTCGATTATGATAATGTGTGAAGGGGGCTTTTAAAGGGAAACTGGCGCCTCTGACCACTTGCAATCCCTCAAGAAGTATTATAATGTCTCCAGCGAACTGGTGGTGTTGTCAGATTATTGGAGAGAGCTTGTATCTACTTACATACAGTATGAAACATTATTCGCATATCTGTTCCTTGCTAATGAGGAGGTAGAATATGTGTGGATCATGAAAAGGTGAGTGAAGACTAAATATCAAACTCACCCTACCGAAGCGGCGACGACGACTGACAAGACGGGCACTGCGACGCTATATTTCCCACATACCTGGAACAAAAAAGTTTATTACAGATCAGGTGAGAAGGCATGGCAAAAAAGATTAAACAATAACACCACACATCACTTACAGAGAACGCACGGCAACGGACAATATAATATGCACAGAGCAGCATTTACGAGTATTTAACGCAAACACCTCCACTCATCAATCACCATGCCGTGAGGAGACCACGGACTGATATAGAGACGCTTAGGTTAAAACTACTTTGCACCACCACCATCATTACCATGACCACTGTTACCACACTTACTCTTAGTAATACTCCTCCCACTATCACTACTACTACTACTAAAATACTACTACTACTACTACTACTACTACTACTACTACTACTACTACTACTATACTACTACTACAACTACTACTACTGTACTCTCCATTTGGCTTGCTTCTCGCCAACCTCCTGCTCTTTCTCATCACGCACTTAAAAGTAATTGTCCAGACCAATTATATATATGCAAAAGTATGTTGAATGTTCATTCAAAACACATAATCCACAAAAAATTATTAATTTCCACGCCTTTATTTCCGTGAAAACACAATGTTTGCAAAATGCGCGGGAAAAAATAAGAACCGTTCCAGCCACCGCGTGAAACTTGCTGATGCCGTTGCAGGGTGGGCGACAATCTGCATCACACCAAAGCCGTATATACAGGTCTGCCGAGTGGGCGGGAACTGAGATGATTCGTAAATTGTGAATTGATATATATTATTATTATTAATAATAATAATAATAATAATAATAATAATAATAATAATAATAATAATAATAATAATAATAATAATAATAATAATAATAATAATAATAATAATAATAATAATAATAATAAAAATAAATAATAATAATAATAATAATAATAATAATAATAATAATAATATATATATATATATATATATATATATATATATATATATATATATATATATATATATATATATATATAATATATATATATATATATATATATCATAGAGAACTATACATAGAGTATAGTTCTCTCTCTCTCTCTATATATATATATATACCATCACCGCCACCACCACCATCACCAACACTGCCGCCGCAGCAGCATCTCGTCTTGTTTGTTTGCATGCCATGGGCGGGCTCAAGGGAGCTTTGATACTAAGAATACAAGTGCTGCAATGAGTGAAGTTGGACCTACCATCCCTCTGAATTTGACGGTGAGTAAACATCAAACGGGCGTCGCGGCGGTCCTCCTTCCCAGGCCACCAGCAAGGAAGGAAAAAAATTGAAGAAAAAAAAGAAAAACCTTGACTTCATAAGTGAGGTCAAGTCCCAACAACACTTGTGGAGGTGATGGAGACTCTTCCACTCCTCATCAAAGAGAGAGAGGCACAACGTCAACCTCCACCGCAAAGGAAGAGGACAACCTTCTTTGTGGTAAGGAGGAAACAAAGAAAGATATACCCTTCTTGTCTTCGTTTTCCTCGCTCTCCTTCTATTTCTCTTCATTTTCATTCTCTCCATCATTCTCCTCTTCCTCCTACTCCACGCCATTCCCTTGGCAATGCATCTCCTTGATGTATAAAACCACGGGCGCAGATGTGCAGGTCAAGTGGGTGCTGGGGACGGGAAAGGGTTGGGAGAGGCACCTATAGAGAAAAAAAGATGGAGAAAGCAGCAGAAAAGGGGGCAGAAGGAAAGTGGAGACTGATGGAGAAGTAAAAGTGGGGATACAGAAAAAAGCAGAGGCAAGAGCAGAGAGAGTAGCAGAAGTGCGAACAAGAGCAACAAAATTATGAAGAAGAAAAAAATCACGACAGAACAATTCATATCAGAATGCCAAAGCATGAGCACATTATGAGCAACAGGATCAAAAATAGAACATATGATGAAAATATGATATGACAAGTTTCCACCACCGCTACTAGGCCTAACTACATTCTGGATCATAAAAAAAAAACCAGATTGAACTATATTGCTAGAGCTCTGAGAGCTTAAGCGACCGTCCAGTCGGTGACCTTTAAATGACATTTAGGGTAGTTTTTCAAGGTCACCATTGAATTTCTTGCATACGGTTTCTTATTCTAAGTGGTCCATTGACACCTTGTCTTAACACGCATACTTTGCGAGGTATTTCATGGAAGCTGATTTTATCTACAGCATGATCTTCAAGTTCAGCTCAAGGTCACTAATGAGTTCCTTGCATATGATTTCCTATTAGTGCTGCATTGACAATATAGCTGTTAATCATATGTTTAAAAAGTTATTTTATGCATATGTATTTGACCTTGTCAGTGACCTTGAAAGATAATTTCAAGGTCATAAACACTTAAGGCTCATATGGTTTCCAAAACTGGTCATTAAAACCACAGCTGTAACTTGCATATATACTGAGTTATCAAATATTTTATTTGACCTATTTAACCTTTGGAAGTAACCTTGACCTTTGGTCGGATGGTGACCATTTTCAATCTTGTCCGAGATATTCAATTCATAAGTGCACCAAGCAAGTTTCGCTACAATCCGTCGATCCGTTCTCGAGTTATCGCGTTCACACACACACACACACACACACACACACACACACACACACACACACCACACACCACACACACACACACAAAACGAATAGTACTTCCGTTACAATATGGTGGACGGTCGTAATTTTTTTTTTTTTTTTTTTTAAATATTAATCAATCTGATATAGAATATACAATTATGTAACCTTTTATCATCCTTCACTTTTCTAAGGATCAAACATAATTTCACGATAATAAATTGAAAAAATCCAGCTCAACCACTTTTTCTTCATTTCGATCACGTTTCACCACCCTTTCACCGCCACTAGTCATTACCATTGTTATGCATACGACCCACCATAACTATTAACGTACGTACGTACTTATGTGTACCAACTTCCCCCAAATAACCAAAAAGCATTAACAACACCATAACACTGCAAATCTATTAAACAAAGTAAGTCATGGTGGAGCAATCAGACCAACTCAAACCCCATAATCAAATAAGCACCTCAACCCCGCACACAGAGACTGCTGTCAGGACTGCAAGGCGATGTTGTAGGTTTACCTCCACCTTGTCTTGAGTGTCTGTGTTCACTAGTTGATAAATTTGTGTCCATGTCTCACAACCATAGCGTAAGGCAGGGATCACAAGAGACTTGAAGATCCGGATCTTTGTCCTGCACAGGTACCGGCAACGCCAAATACTTGTGCTGAGCAAGTCCATAACACCGTGAGTTAACTGGGTTATGCTAATCCGCCGTAAGACTTCTTGATGTGACCCGCCGTCATTATGGACTGCGCAACCAAGGTATGTAAAACTTTCCAAGATATCAATTTCCTCGCCGCACGCATGAATAGACTGTACTGTTTCATCTAGTAAGCCTCCAAACACCTGGACCGTGGTCATGAGTCAGGAGACCTCAAGTCCCAAAGGTTTTGCCTCCTCGTGCAGCGCCTCGAGAGCCATCACCAGGACCTCCAGCGACTTAGCAAAGATTACTGCATCATCGGCAAAAAACAAGATCAGTGATCTTGGTGTTGCCGAGGGATGATCCACAATCACTTTGATCTACAACTTTGCCCAATACCCAGTCCATGCAAGTGTTGAAAAGTGATGGGGCAAGGACGTACCCTTGCCTCACTCCTGTGAAATTCACTGGAAAAAAAGCTCGATACACCTCTCCCACACTTCACTGCACTCTCAGTCCCAGAGTACAGACCAGTCATCAAATCAATAGTCCTTGCAGGAGTCCCGCGAAGTCACAGAAGATCCCAGAGTGACTCACGACGCACTGAGTCAAACGCCTTCTTGAGATCAACATAGGTAGCAAGCATCCCCTGTCGAAACTCATGTCAGCGTTCCACCAGGACACGAAGCGCTAGGATACGGTCCGTTGACGACTTACCAGGCGTGAACCCAGACTGCTGAGGTCTCTGATGCTTCAGCAGATGGCTGCGGATCCGTGTCAGCAATAGATGGGTAATTGCCTGGCACGCTGAGCAATGTAATACCGCGGTAATTGTTGCAGTCCTGACGGTCCCCTATCCTTTTCCAGATAGGGACGACCAGCCCCCTTTTCCAGTCAGGAGGAATGGTACCTGATTGCCACACGGCAGACAGGACAGCATGCAACCCGCGGATCATGGCCTCACCCCCAGCTTTGAGGAGCTCCGCACCGATATTACAAACACCAGCTGCCTTTCCATCCCTCAACTTTGCTACAGCCTCTCTGACTTCGTCAAGAGAGGGTGCGGTTTCGTCAATGAGAGGATTGGCGTTCACTGCCCGTAATCCAGTGGTGTGAAGCTGCCCAATTGGAGGGTCCACCGTGAACAACTGCACAAATTACTCAGCCCAATGAGCTAAGCACAATGCAATATCCTTTCACATATAATGGGCACAATAAATCCTTACTTTTCTTAATATATCCATTCATCATGCAATCAATCCCTACTGCTTTGTTGTTTTTAAGTTTGTTAATACTTTTGTTTACTTTCTTTTCAGTAAGTTTGTTAATACTTTTGTTTACTTTCTTTTCAGTAATGGGACCGTCAAGTGTCACACTTAATTCAGTTACAACAATATCATCAATATCATTAGGTCAATTACCTACATCATCAGCGTTAGTCTATGACAACATTTTAAGATTATCTACGAACTCATGAGGAGGTAACTGTTTATCAGGTTCATGTCCTTCATTACCTTTTAACAACTGCCAGTAAAATTTTGGATCTCTGTCTTTACTTTCCTTTAACTTTTGTTTTTAATAGTCTCTCTTTCCTTATTATTTACCCTTTTGAATTCACTTTTAAATTTTTTGTTCTTAACAATCATAACATTATAGATGTCCTCAGGTTTACAAACATTGTGTTAATGTTTAGCTCTATGATAATCGCTCCTGCATGTTGTTCCAACACTTTGTGTCATAGCCTGGCACGCTAGAGTTGTTGCTTTTTCCAGTTGTTGTTGAGGTATGTTCAGAAACCGCATAGGGGAGAGCCCGATTGAAGAGCTATGTGTGTGTGTGTGCGTAGTCTGTCCGGTTGAACTCCTCCGAGATGGCTGAGCACACAGACTTCATATATGCATCAATATACTGTCTATGCCTCTGTGATGGCCGAGAAGTGTGCGGGAGAAAAAAAAAAAAAAAAAAAAATAACGCCCACCAAGGGAGGAACGGGCATTCTTCGTGTCCAAGGTGGCAAGCATCCCCTTCGAGCGACGCAAGAGTGCAGCACGGAAAGTGTGGA
>JACEEZ010019139.1:198176-208176 GCA_016584305.1 Chionoecetes opilio
ATAGGTCACCATATAAAACAGTCGTGACCTTGCCTAGCTCTCAACTCCTGAATTTCCACGCTGTGAGGTCTGTGTAGGGCCCTGTGTCCCACGTGGGGGCTTGTGAGTCCTCCTTTCTAACCCTGATACCAGGGTATGTGAGTATCTTGTGAAGTGTTTCATCATTATTAGTTCACGATGTCGGGTAGGCTGTATTTACGGAAAGTGAGAGTAGGAGGGAAGTAGGTGATGAGGCTCAGTAAAGCGCTCTTTTGTGATTGGGAGGATAACGTTCAGTAGAAGCGTTGGTTGTGTATAGAGCTCAGTAGAAGCTCTCTTGGTTTTGATGAGGCTCAGTAGAAGCACTCTAAGTGTATGTTATGTATAGAGACTCGGTTAGAAGTGCTCTTAGGTGTTTTTGTGTGTTGAGGCGGAGGTTAGAGAGAGACGGAAAGTGAGAGTGAGTGAGATTTTGGTAGCGCTGCGCGTGGTATCCCTACCTGCGAGTTTTCTGTGACCGTGCATTCAAGTGTTTATCTGTTGTACCAAGGAATTGGAGTTAAGAGTGTTAATTATATAAGGATTTCATATGTTGATCTTGTTTTAAATATCCTGAATTAACTTAATTAGACCCACGTGTCCCTGGGGCATGGCCTGGGGTGGCGACCTTGTGTCACCGACCGTGACAGTGGTGTTGGTGTGGGTGTGGTTGTGTGTGTGTGTGTGTGTGTGTGTGTGTGTGTGTGTGTGTGTGTGTGTGTGTGCGTGCGTGCGTGTGTGTGTGCGTGCGTGTGTGTGAGCTTCGAGAAACACGCCAAGACTGCCACCATGACCGTCATAGGTGAGTAAGTAAGTAAGTAAGTTTTATTTCCATAGCAATTATATATATATATACATAACAATTTAAATAAATTTTGGAAAGAATCTGTCGAGCCAAGGCTCCTTGACAGATATATTTCTATTAAAAAAAAAATACAATTTAGCTGAGGAGCATCAAATATACATTATAGTATACATCAGTATACAAGAGAGAAAAACAGATTCATGAACTTTGACACTATCTACATTATTTATTGAGTGGTATTTCTACAAATTTTGTTGCGTGAATAGATACTTTTTTATTTTTTATTTAAATTGAGGAATATACCCGAATTACACAGAGTTTTCAAGTCAGTTGGTAAAGTATTCCATAATTGAGGACCAAAATAAAAGATGCTGTTCCTGAAGAGAGTTGTTCGATATGGCAGACAAACTAAATTAACATTATTATTTCTAGTGCTGTGAATGGTTTCTTGTTAAGTTAAAAATGGAAGTTCCCTTTCTGTTTGTAATACTTTTAAAAATGTATAGTAGAAGAAAGCATTTATGGATAGAGTAAAAATTTAGAAGCTTGTGTTCTGAAAATATATTGGCTGTAGAATCAAATTTACCTAAATGAAATATACATCTCAAAATTTTGTTTTGTGCTATTTTTAATTTGCTAATGAAGGAGGGCCAAGTACATGCCCATACTGACACACACAATATATAAGGTGAGGGTACACCAGTGTAGTATATACTGATCATAGCTTCGATTGTGAGGTGATTACGTACCTTATATAATATGCCACACATACGGGATAGTTTGGAATATACATCATCTATCTGCAAGCTCCAATTCAAATTTTCATCTATATGGACCCCAAGGAATTTTGTATGAGTTACACTTTTAATAATTTCACCCTCTAAGAACAGTGGAGGGAGATGATTGTTTAAGGAACAATTTTGAAAGAGGATATAGTTAGTTTTGGAAGTATTAAGTTTTAATTTGTTAGTTTTTATCCATTGATTAATTAATTCTAGTTCTATAGTTAAACTTCTGTGTAAATTTAGTATATCCTTATCCGCTAATAGCAAGTTGGTATCATCAGCATATATAGTATATTTGAACTTGGAACTAGCATTTGCAATATCATTTATGTAAACAAGAAAAAGTAATGGTCCTAGAATAGATCCTTGTGGTACTCCTGTGGTTATAGTTTTTGAATTATAATAATTACCATTACAATACACTGACTGTGACCTTTTGCTTAAATAGCTTTCAAAAAGTTGCAGTGGTACACCTCTAATGCCATTATGTTCAAGTTTATCCCGCAATATACGATGGTTTAAAGAGTCAAAGGCCTTTGATAAGTCGAGAAATATCCCGACTACATGATGGTTTTTTTCCAAGTACTTGTAGACATTATTTGTGAATTGTATTATTCCTGACTCTGTTGAATGGTGTGCCCGAAAACCATGTTGGTATTTAGAAAGTAATTGATTATTTTCTAAGTAATTAATCAAACGGGTTGCAATGACTTTTTCGAATATTTTGCTGAAAGCTGGTAGTATGGAAATGGGGCGATAATTGTTAATGTCATTGTTACTGCCCGATTTGTATATTGGAATCACTTTGGCCTTTTTTAGTCTGTCGGGGAAAATTCCTGTTCTTAATGAGAGGTTGATTATGTGAGTCAGTGGGGTTGACAATAAAGTTGATGTGTGTTTTGATATTCTTGGTGACACATCGTCAATTCCGGGTGTGCTAGTTTTAAGGGCTTGTAGATATCTTTCAGTTTCAGTGGGGCTTAAAGGAGGTAAATACATAGAATACGCAGGAGAATTGATTAAGTAATCAAGGTGATTTCCATCAAGTATATTTTGGTTCTCATCTCTTTTTAGGAAGTGATCGTTAAATTTATTTGACATTTCAGGGCACAATGGTTTTAGTTCGATTTTTTGTTTCTTTGTTATGTTGGAATTTTTACCAAGTATAGAGTTAATAGATTTCCAGTGAGATTTTGGATTTCCTTGGTTGTCTTTTAATTGTTTTTTGTAATAGTTGTTTTTTGCTGTTCTTAGAATTGTTGTCAGCTTATTTCTATATTGCTTATACTGTTCCTTGAATGTTAAAGGCCATTTATGTGAAAGTCTCTCTAGTCTGTGTTTTTCTTTAATACTGTTTCTTAATGCTAATGTAATGTATGGGCTTCGTTCCTTTTTATTATTTACACAAATTCTTCTTTCTGGAAAATGTTTTTTAAACAAGTGAGTGTGCCTATGTGTGTGTGTGTTTGTGTGTGTGTGTGTGTGTGTGTGTGTGTGTGTGTGTGTGTGTGTGTGTGTGTGTGTGTGTGTGTGGTGGGGTGCCTGTGTGTGTGTGTGTGTGTGTGATAGAGAGTTAGATAGATAGAGAGAGCGAAAGAGAGAGACCCACTAAATGTGCAAGTTACCCCTTAAATTTGTTTTCTTTATTCGCGAGAGAGAGAGAGCGCAAGACCCGCCACCGAGCCACCACCCACACCCACTGATCTATATCACATGGATCGCGGATCTGGGCTAGCTGTGGCCGAGATACTGAAGTCAGCCACCAGCCACCAGCCGCCATCTTGCCAATACCAAAACAAATACATGGGCCGGCCCAGGCCGTGGTTGGTTGTTGGCTGCTAGCATGTGATAGCCTATATTACCACCTACTACTACTATTAACACCTACTACTACTACTACTACTACTACTACTACTACTACTACTATTACCACCTACTACTACTATTACCACCTACAACTACTATTAACACCTACTACTACTACTAATAAACTTCCAACCTAGTGCATCGTCGAACCTTCCAAGTCATTTATTTACGGTGATACACAGACAGCAGGTGTTGCGAGGCCGTACAGGTGTGTAGTGACAGGTGTGTTGCGAGGCCGTACAGGTGTGTAGTGACAGGTGTGTTGCGAGGCCGTACAGGTGTGTAGTGACAGGTGTGTTGCGAGGCCGTACACAGGTGTGTAGTGACAAGTGTGGTGTATGTGGTAAAGCGAGAGAGGCTAAGAGTGCGGTGTTAGCCCCCCAGTGTGTGTGTCTGACCTAAAGAGCGAACGCGCAGTTCTCGTCTACTATAACGGCGTCAGCCCCGTACCGCCGCGGCCACGGGTACGGCGCGGGCCACAGTGGTCCATAGAAGCTACTCTCGGGGATTACAGGAAGTTTAAATGAATCAAAAACCTTTGGCCTAATCAAAAAACCTTTCTTAATTAGGTATATTGAATTGGAAGTAGTTAGTTTCGTACACTGATTTTGAGTATTTTCGTACATACCTGGTGTCGTTTCGTAACTCTAGTAGTCAAGTTCAACTCTGAGCTGAGTGTACGAAACGATTATGGTTTCATATAGACTACGAAACAACTTTTGGTAATAATGGACGAGAGTTTCGCGGTCGTTTTCAGAGACACCAACTATTTTTTCTTGGCCTACAATAGGTGCTTGTTGTAATGGAGATAGTTTTATTTTGCACAACCCCCCCCCCCCCCAAAAAAAAATAATAATAATAATGAAACCTAACCTAACCTTATAGGTTTTAATGAAACCTAACCTAACCTTATAGGTTTTAATGAAACCTAACCTAGCTAACCTTAAAGGTTTTAATGAAACCTAACCTAACCTTAAATGTTTTAATGAAACCTAACCTAACCTTATAGGTTGTAATGAAACCTAACCTAACTTTAACCACAAAGTATACTTTTTTTTTTTTTTTTTTTCGCAAAATAAAGCGATCTCCATTAGAACAAGCACCGCTTATTAGGAAGCGCTATGATCATTTGTATCATAACCGCACTCAGGTCTGTATGCATTTTGCTCATCAAAACACAGATCACCGTGTAATAGTTTCGTTGAGCAGCTCAGTGAAATCTGCTCAGTGAGCAGCTGCTCACTGAGCAGAAAAGTGCCCGTGTAATACCGGCTTTAGTGTCACCTCTCTTAGTGTCACCTCTGCTTCCGTTCCCCACTAATTGTTAACAAGTATAAAAAAAATATATTTATATCTATATCTACCTATATAAAAAAAAGTATACCATATCCACCTATATTTTTTTTAACTAGTAGGTGGATGACTGGAGTGGGTAGATGGATTAAGAGTGGATGGGCTGGGTGGGGAGTGGGTGTGGGTGTGTGTGTGGTGTGTGTGTGGGTGTGGGTGTCTGGGTGTGTGTGTGGTGTGGGTGGTTGTGTGGGTGTGGGTTGGTGGGTGTGTCGTGGGTGGTTTGGGTGTGTGGTGGGTGTGTGTGTGGGTGTGTGGGTGTGTGTGTGTGTGGTGGGGGTGGGGGTGGTGGGTGTGTGTGTGTGTGTGTGTGGTGGGTGTGTGTGTGGTGGGTGCGTGTGTGTGTGTGTGGTGTTACTCACAGGTGGAAAGATTTGCCACTTCCAGGTCCTGGTCTGTTTGTACAGGACATAGCAGCACAGCTTGGCATGACGAGGCGATAAGCACAACCAGACAGCAACGCGAGCCGCAGAAACAAGGCTTTGTTTTGGTATTGGCAAGATGGCGGATAGTTGGAACCAGTGCTGAGCCAGGCTTCCGCGATCCATGTGTTATAGATCAGTGCTCACACCCTGCCCTTTCGTCGCTATGCCCCTCCCACTTTTGCAAACCTAGGTTGAACAAAAAAATTCGCATCCGGGCCGCCTCCCTCGTCGTACTCCTACGAAGCCATCGCATACAGCTGCACCACCATCCAGGGCGGTCCACACCGGTGTTTCCTACTCCACCGTCACCACGGAGAACCGGTACAGTGTGCTGCAACACCCACCCGAGGATGATGACCCGGTCCTCCACGACTCCTCATCCCCTCCTTTTTTGCTCGCACCCTATTCCCAGAGGCCCAGGCCCCTTCGAAGAGCGCCCCACAAGCCGGTTGCACCCGTGACATCAGACAGAGGCTCTGCCTCTCCAGCCACACATGCTGACCTCATCCACTCCACGATTGAGGTGGACATTCACCACCCGCCGTCCTCCCTCTCTCGGGAAAGTGCCACACCTGCCTCCTCTGCCCATCGGCAGAGGAGGCAGGGAAGGCACGCCTCTTGGATCCAACGCCTCCCTGCAGGCCACCACCACCGCCAAACACGCCTCATTTCCAGCCCCCTCCACTTCCCGTCCCATCAACGCCACCGAGACATAATGTCTTGCCGCAGCTATTTACCCTCCTCATGGATGCCTACAATCTCTACCAACAGGGTACGTCAGTCTCTGCCATCCTAGCCAGTCTTTGGCCAGCTCTCTCGTCCGTTCTCTCTGTCTTCCTCCAATAATAGCCCTCTCCTTCCTCCTATGGAATGCCAGATCACTCCCAAGACATGAGCTTAAGACCTACCTGGGGGACACATTCCCTTCAGTGGTAGGGTTGTGAGACGTGGCTCTCCCCCTACCTCTCTCTTAACCTGCCCGGCTATACCATCCTCAGGAATGACAGAACCCAAGGCGTGGGGGAGGTGTCCTCCTGGCATTCCGCGCACTCTTGCCCATTCCCCCCTTGCCTTCCCGCAGTGGCAGCGAGGACGCCTAGAAGTGGTCGCGGCCAGGGTTGCCACAGAGCAAGGCTGGCTCTCCGTGGCAGTCTGCTACAACGCTGACTGGGCTACCTATCCAGAACTTGGGCACTATTTCTCCCTACTCCCTCCACCTGTTGTCGTCATGGGTGATTTTAACGCCCACCACAGATGTTGGGAACCTGACCTCCCTCTCCACCTCACCAACACCTCTGGGAGGGCCTTGTTCCAAGTCATCTTTGACTCACCTCGCCTGTCCCTTCTATCACCCCCGGGTCTGCCCACCCGTTACCATCCTCACACTGGAGCCGGCTCTGTCCTGGACCTATTCCTTGGGGACCCATTCTTCAGTGGCATGACAGTCACCACTGGCCCATGGCCACATGGGAAGTGGAAAAGGAAAAATGGAAAGCTCTCAAAGGAAATCCACATTTTTTTTTCTGCCAGCTACAGACATGATTATTCCCTTGGGAATAGTTGCCAAATAGAACTTATGTTGAAAAATGTACTGTATAAGTAAAACCACAGTAAACAGTTATCAACACACTATACTTAGTGAGGTAATAACGAATAATGCAGGGTGAGTACAATAATTTTTTTAGCAGAGATATCTATAGATTCTAGGAATGACAAGAAGTATATTCAAACATTAAATATACAATCTGACAATCCCACTGAGTGAGAAGCTCTGGGACAGGTTCAATACACGTTGTATCTGAATAGCCAGAAATAAGTACTGAAATATCCAGTGTGTTAAGACGTTGTTTATCTACTTGTAATTTTTTAGGTGATGGTGATAGATAAGTAGGCTATGCATATTATTATTATAAATATTATTATCCAGGGATGGCCCGGAGGACCATTCCTGAGGTATGATCAGAAACCGCATAGTGGAGAGCCCGATTGAAGAGCTATGTGTGTGTGTGCGTAGTCTGTCCGGTTGAACTCCTCCGAGATGGCTGAACACACAGACTTCATATATGCATCAATATACTGTCTATGCCTCTGTGATGGCCGAGAAGTGTGCGAAAAAAGAAAAAAAAAGAGAAGAAAAAAACCGCCCACCAAGGGAGGAACGGGCATTCTTGTGTCCAAGGTGGCAAGCATCCCCTGCGAGCGACGCAAGAGTGCAGCACGGAAAGTGTGGACGCCATTCGCTGCCTCATGGGTGCCATTGAGGTGGCCAAGCTCGACTTCTAGGACAGCGTGAACACCGAAGCTCAAGCTCATCAGGGAGGTCAAGCTTTGCTGCCCGGAGCTAAAATGGCCTATTGTATGGAGTGTGGTCAGGGTCGGCAATAATACATTTATCAAAGTATATGTGCTGGAGTCCTTCTTAATGTAAGGCCATCCTGGGTATGCAGCTTTCCACTTAAGACTTCTGTTTCTGACAAGGATTTAACATTGATTGGTGTACGGAGAAAGCTGCACGTCTACCTAGTTACTATTATTATTATTTTATTATACATTATCCAGGGATGGCCCGGAGGGTCATTCCTGAGGTATGATCAGAAACCGCATAGTGGAGAGCCCGATTGAAGAGCTATGTGTGTGTGTGCGTAGTCTGTCCGGTTGAACTCCTCCGAGATGGCTGAACACACAGACTTCATATATGCATCAATATACTGTCTATGCCTCTGTGATGGCCGAGAAAGTGTGCGAAAAAAGAAAAAAAAAAAAAAAAAAACCGCCCACCAAGGGAGGAACGGACATTCTTCGTGTCCAAGGTGGCAAGCATCCCCTTCGAGCGACGCAAGAGTGCAGCACGGAAAGTGTGGACGCCATTCGCTGCCTCATGGGTGCTATTAAGGTGGCCAAGCTCGACTTCTAGGACAGCGTGAACACCGAAGCTCAAGCTCATCAGGGAGGTCAAGCTTTGCTGCCCGGAGCTAAAATGGCCTCTTGTATGGAGTGTGGTCAGGGTCGGCAATAATACATTTATCAAAGTATATGTGCTGGAGTCCTTCTTAATGTAAGGCCATTCCTGGGTATGCAGCTTTCCACTTAAGACTTCTGTTTCTGACTTCTGTCTTCTGTACGGAGAAAGCTGCACGTCTACCTAGTTATATTATTATTATTATTATTATTATATCTAAAATTTATACAAAGAAGTTTATTTTCATCAGATATTTTTTTCTGTGATTATAATCAATTATAATCAATTGATTAAAATAGATTTTAATCATGCCAACCCTGTGTAGCATTCACACATAAATCAAAGTTTATGCAAATCATTCAACGCACAGTATATTTTAATCAAAATTTTAATTATATTCTTTACTTTATCGTACTCTGGTGTTTGAATGTGTTTTGTCCTTTTCATGAACGTAAATCCAGGTTTGTGCAAATAAATAAACACATAAACATGGTGGGGGGGTTTTCTGCATTTTTATCGTATTCTAAATTTTATCCCATGATTCTAATTTTTTTTTTTGTGTGTGTGTGTGTGCTCTTCGGAAGTGAAAGATGTTATCCAAGTGTGATTGAGAGCCGCAATACGTGTGCAAATAAAAGGAATAACTAGCTGGCAGGCTGCTTTTATGACAAACATATTGTTGGTGTATAGGGATTATACCGGCTGTTAAATCAACTGCGAAATCATTGTCTGGTAAAGTATAATTAGTATGAGTGAGAATAATATATGGGTCTTTTTAGTCACCGAGGCACATAGCCATTACCATAAACGGTTATGAAAACAAACGTTCGTGTTAGTCCACAACAGGGGACAGCTACGACCTGCCTCGGGCGGTACAATAGACCCTTGGGCCTTGTGGTACACTCTATGGGCACTATGATATGCATCTTTTTCTCATACACGCTGAAATCCTAACAAGCAAAGAAATGATCAATTCTTTGAATTCTGTGAATGACATTTTTTGTTAATAGAGAAAGTGTGTGTGTGTGTGTGTGTGTGTGTGTGTGTGTGTGTGTGTGTGTGTGTGTGTGTGTGTGTGTGTGTGTGTGTGTGTGTGTGTGTGTGTGTGTGTGTGTGTGTGTTGTGTGTGTGCGTGCGTGGTGCGTGCGTGCGTGGTGGGTGGTGGGTGGGTGGTGGGTGGGTGGGTGGGTGTGGTGGGTGGGTGGGTGGGTGGGTGGGTGGGTGTGGTGGTGTGTGTGTGTGCGTGCGTGCGTATGTGTGTGTGTGTACACACACGCAAGGGGGTACTATACCGATTGTGATGACGGAACCTCGCCGCCCATGGTTAGACAGACAGCTAGCCACTCTCATCTCGACTACACCTCCACTACTTGCTGCTGTTCTCAACCCCTGAAAGCACTCGCTGGAGAATTGGGCTCTCCTCCTGACTGCCCTTCATTGTCCCGGACACCATTCAACGCTCCCCGCCATCTGAAGTGGACTATACGGATACTGAAGATTGCTGTTGCAATTCACCTCCTCTCCAGGCAGCGTTCCAGGGAGTTCTTAGGGTGACATTACCCCTGCTATGATATTTTGCAGTTATTGTTTGGTTGCTTTTAATTGGCGGCTAGCCAGTTTTTTTTATTTTTGTTGTGTAAATATATTCGGGGTAATCATACTCTACGATTTTTCTTCCCCCACATTTCTTAAATTGGGTAATATTAATGGATAACCACCTCGGCCCTGACACACACGCACGCATACACACACACGCACAAACGATTTCTCCTTTTCTTTCTCCTTGAAATAT
>JACEEZ010019139.1:218176-248176 GCA_016584305.1 Chionoecetes opilio
ACAGGCAAATACGTACAGGCAAACGACCTACAAGCTCTACCAAGCATGAAAAGAACAAAGGCTAATAACAGCCTACTCACAGAGAAACAAAGCGAGGAGTCAACAACCAATAAGCGTCGCCCACTCACGGAGACAAAAATCAACGAGAAGCAGAAGTTATCTACCAATCAGCGCCGCCCACTAACGCGCGCGGCAGCTTCATCAATAAATAGCGCTTCATGCGGCTCATGCCACAACTAAATCATGCTCACCTCTACAACTGAGGAGAAAACATCTTCCACATGCTGCTGAAGAAGGGTTCTTAGACCCGAAATCGCGATACAGCAATGACAAGCTACGGCGAAGTCATACAATTGATTAATAAAGAGAATAAGACACTCTTAAGACAAAGAGAAAATATCTTGAAAAAGATAATAAACGCTGAACTACTATCACTTTTAACGAGATCTGTCTCAGAGAAAATCTCCTCCCCGTGTATACTCTAAATATATATATATATATTATATATATATATATATATATTATATATATATATATATATATATATATATATATATATATATATATATATATATATGTACACGTGTGTGCGTGAGAGAGAGAGAAGAGAGAGAGAGAGAGAGAGAGAGAGAGAGAGAGAGAGAGAGAGAGAGAGAGAGAGAGAGAGAGAGAGAGAGAGAGAGAGAGGAGAGAGAGAGAGAGAGAGAGAGAGAGAGAGAGAGAGAAGAGAGAGAGAGAGGAGAGAGAGAGAGAGAGAGAGAGAGAGAGAGAGAGAGAGAGAGAGAGAGAGAGAGAGAGAGAGAGATAGAGAGAGAGAAGAGAGAGAGAGAGAGAGAGAGAGAGAAGAGAGAGAGAGAGAGAGAGAGAGAGAGGAGAGAGAGAGAGAGAGAGAGAGAGAGAGACCGGTTGGAGGAGCAGGTGTGAGGTGGTGGGTGCAAAAGCAGACCGCCGGGAGGACCACTTGGGGGAAAGGGCGGAATATGTGTGTGTGTGTGTGTATTCATCTAGTTGTATTTTACAGGGCCAGAGGGCGGGGCTCGTGTGGCCACGTCTCCATATCAACATTTTTATCAGTCATCCTTAGTGCTTTGTGTTGGCCGAAGCCAGCACCCTGGAGAGCGGGTCACAAACCCCGGCTAACACCCGGTACCCATTCACTGCTGGGTGGACAGGGGCTCGGGTTTTAAGGAAACAACCCATCTGTTTCCGCTCCGCCCGGGGCGGAAACACACACACACTGTGTGTGTGTGTGTGTGTGTGTGTGTGTGTGTGTGTATTCATCTAGTTGTATTTTACAGGGCCAGAGCAATGCTCGTGTGGCCCCGTACCATATCAACATTTTTATCCTTCATCCTTAGTGCTTTGTGTTGGCCGAAGCCAGCACCCCGGAGAGCAGGTCACAAACCCCGGCTAACACCCGGTACCCATTCACTGCTGGGTGGACAGGGGCTCGGGTTTTTAAGGAAACAACCCATCTGGGGAGGCGGTAGCGGAGCGGTTAGAGTCTCCGACTGGCGTTCTCGGTGACCCGAATTCGATCCCCGAAGAAACCCAAAACCTTTCTGCACCGTCGAGTGGACTAAGAACACCCACATGCCCTGCCTATCAACTCTACCTTCGACTGCGAATGCATCGGAGGACACAGGGGGGCGGCATGAGCATCACAGACGTCACTGCCAATCCTGCCTGCGCCACCAACGGGCGAGGACCAACCATCAGAGCCCTCAAGTGAACCTCCAGAGCCTATCATCCGAGCCCTGGGTCACCACTGCTTACAGGCGCTATAGGCAGAAATGTAAAAAAAAAAAAAAAAAAAAATTCCGCTCCACCCGGGGATCGAGCCCGGGACTACTCGGTTGTGAACCGAGCGTGCTTCCCCTACACCACGGAGTACCGTGTGTGTGTGTGGGGGGGGGTTGAACTAAATATTCTTTCATGGAATATAGATGGCTATAAAACAAAGTTGGAGAAGAGTAATGTTTAATCACTATTTCAAAATTATGACGTAATCAGCTCGAAAGTAGTAAAGTCCGAGCTGCGAGTGTCATTCCAAGGGTATAGTCTAGTAAAATTAGGGTTGCACCCGGAACAAAATATTATACAAATGAATTTGGTATCAAAAAAAGCGCAATTTTATGTAGATTAACATAATTCAAAATCCTCTCAAAGTGCGTTTGGGGAAATTTGTTTACAGCTAGTTAAGTATTTTGCAAAATTTAGTCAACTTTTGTACAATTTTAAGATTATTACTAACAGAAAAATAACTAGAATTCTGTATTTCCTTTCGTTTTTATTTGATACTAGCCGCAAAGCCGCCCTCCGGGCGGACTTTTTGGCTAGCTCCTGCGGAGGGCTATTGGTGGGCCTTCGGCCCACCACCTGTGTTTGGTGGGCCTTCGGCCCACTAAACACAGACTCTCCAGATAGCCCCTTCTAACTTTCCTGAAATCATGGATGTAGAAATGTATGTATTAACGCCAACCCATTCACATCACCCCCAACCCATTCATCACCCATTACCCATCACCCCCCACCCATTCACTCACCCATTACCCATCACCACATACCCATTACCCATCACCCCCCACCTATTCCCTCACCCATCACCCGCCACCCATTCCATCACCCCACACCCATTACCCATAACCCCACCCATTCACTCACCCATTACCCATCACCTTACATCAAGGTTTCCTCAATTCTCGCAACCCACTTTTTTCACAATTCTCGCTAATAGGCTGCTAAAAAATATTTTAAAAATAAAAAAAAGGTGATCGGATCATCCCCAAAATAGCCTTAAAACCTTCCCCTGGTCAACCTGATTCCAAAACTGTGCCATATGATGGGATTGCGCCACGGGGGGCAGAACCTATAGCACACACACACACACACACACACACACACACACACACACACACACACACACACACACACACATACACACACACACACTTTAGCTTATATTATTATAGATAACTTTGCATACATCACAACAAAATTTTGAAAATTAATATTATAAATTATGAATATATCGTTGATGACGTCACTGATGACGTCACTAGCTTTTCCTCTGAAATCTATATACAATGATTGCTGGAATTTCTTGCTCTTCACAAATAAGTAAACTTACAGTTTTACACTTAAGACAATTTTGATTGCAGTGTACGTTTTTACCTGCTAAAATACGTTATGACTATTTTGCTTGCAGATGTTTTTTGTAGCTGAAAGTCAATTTCATTCATACCATGATTTTTGTACTTTTCAGTCATGGCTGAGGAAGACTTCGATCCTGAAAAGTGTGTGATATGCCTCAAAAGCTTCCTTGCATCAGAAAAAGTTGTGGTGGGTTCAAAAGGACTGAATACTGTGCTACATTACTGCAAACTTCGTGAACGCCCGGACTTGGAGTCTTATATTTCTAAGTCCATAGAACAAAATGTAGAGGTGTTGGTCCATAAAGATTGTCGCCGCAATTTTACTGACATGAAACGAAAAGTCACCTTCAGCGCTGACGAAGCGTCATCCTCAAATGCTCCTAACAAGAGACTCAGATCAAGCATGGAGCCATTTTCTTGGAAAGATCATTGTTTTTTATGTGGACAGGCAGCTAAAAAGGACGAGAAGCATCCTGATCGAGGCCATGTTTATCAAGTGACACTTATTGGATTTCGACAAAGAATTCTTCACAAGTGTGACCAATGAAATGACAACTGGAGCCATGA
The DNA here is from genome assembly GCA_016584305.1 of Chionoecetes opilio. Lineage (NCBI taxonomy): Eukaryota > Metazoa > Arthropoda > Malacostraca > Decapoda > Majidae > Chionoecetes > Chionoecetes opilio. Next base: position 221,899 of record JACEEZ010019139.1, read on the forward strand.
AGTCTATACAAGGATTGCAACAAGTAATGATTTAGTCGCTGACGATGCAATATACAGGTGTCAAAGCATCAGTGTCAGTTGCTAAACCTATTTGAAGAAACTATCACTAAAAGAAACACCTCGACATTTACATTGTTACATTTTTAATTCATTTGTCAAATGTTTCATGTAGCCTTAATACTTCTACTTCATAATATCAAACAATGCTGTATTGACTAAAGTAAATATAACATACATTTCCTGATTGTTGTAATTCATTCACTATTTCAGCCCAGATTATATCTTTCCTCCCATTGTTGCTTTAATTTATGTGGGACATGTCGTAAAGACACTCATTTGCAAGAGTGAAATTAGTTTCTCTTCATCCATAGTAGCGCACCATACGAGAGCGAGATGTCAACTGATGCAACCGGTTTGTGCCAGTTTGTACCGGAACCATGTTCACACTATCCGACACAGACACGCTCAGCACCGCGCCGTAAAGCCGCGGTCAGACGAGCACCTTTTCCGGCAATATTCAGCCAAGGCAATTTCTGGCCGATATTTGGTCACACGGACTTTCATAGAGCTAGCCGAGTTTTAACACCAATTTTAGCTAACCGTTTTAATCGGCACGGGAGCCAAGCCGTCTCTGAAGAAGCATCTTTGGAAAAATAGGGAGAAATAGGGAGAAAATGGTTCACAAATAGGGTGGTGAATGTTTGGAATGGACTCATATGTTATGGAGCCGTCAGTGAGCATAGATAAAACGGTCCAGTACAGTATCCCCTAAAATGGCAGACAACCAACAAAGAAAATAGGGAAATCCAGCCCTAACTCATGAAATCCTTTTAAGTGCTATATATCCTTTAAAATGTTTAAAATAAGGTACAAGACTTCACAATTCGTATTGTAATCGGTTCTTGCCACTATGTAGGTGTTTATTTTAGCTTCTGTATATTGAATTAGAGCGTGCATTAAAAATGAATGTCAAATAATATCCGTTGGTGGAGGGAATTTCGGGAATTTTCAGCCGAGAAAGACCAACATGTTGGTCTTCACTCAAAATCGGCAATTTTAGCCGAGTTTGATCCGGCATTGTCTTGCCGGCTGAATATTGCCGGAAAAAGTGCTCGTGTGACCGCGGCTTAACCTGCACTGACCAGCAAAATATTCTCGCCGAGAATCCTGACCGACAACTGCCGGTGACGGTCCATGCTGGTCAGGTGCCGGTCCGCTCTAGTGTGAATACAACAATGATTTATCATTGAAAAATATTTTGTCGGTCCGGTACGGTACGTTACGTGCTGGTCACGTTACGTATATACGTGCTGGTCACGTTACGTATAGTGTGAATCAGCCTTTACGGGTTAAATAGCATATCTGATTGGGGCCAACACAAAATTATAGTATGAAATAAGAGATTTGGTTAAATGTTGCTTGGTATATGCTGATTACATCTTTTTTATAAGCAAGACAAGAGAGAGGCGCAGAGAACAGGATGAGAGATCAGAGGAGATGAGGAGTGCAACAGACAGATGAGACGCCAAAACACCTAATGGAGAGGTGAAGAAGAGAATATCAGAAGGATAAGACACAGAGTTGACACAGTTAAAAAGGAACTATTAATTTGTCACATAATAGAAGCAGAAGTTATTAGCAGGGGTTGGTCAAATTTCAGTATTGAACAATGCATTGGCAATACATAAGAACATACGAAAATAAGGAAGCTACAAGAGGCCGTGAGACCTACATATTACTGTTGTATAGATTGTATAACAGTTTTCTAAGTGAGATTCAGAAGAATGCTACCAGGGCAGCAGCACATTTAGTACACGAGACCATTATGTAAGCCGAGCGTGCCAACCAATGCACCACCGAGCCACTTTTGTCACGTACTTGTACTTAACCCCGTCACGCCCAGATCTTTCCTTAGCTATAAAAAAACGTTTGTTGTCGAGCCATAAAATAACGAAAAGTAACTGAATATACCAAAATAATTAGTTAGTGGGAAAGGATACTACTAAACAGGTCATATCTATAAAGTATTGCTTATATCAAGTATAGACGTCCAGCCTCTGGCCCCTTTGCTTTTAGCTCAGTTCTTGCGGCTGGAACGTGGCAGCGAGCCACGTTCCAGCCAATTAACTCATTACGTGAATTACTCATTAAGGGCTTGTTCTGTGCAAAAAGTTTGTTTTACAGACCCCCTTTGATTTTGACAGCAGTACTTGCATGTCGAATTTCAGCTCAATCCGACAATAATTAGGAGTAGTTTACGCTAATTACTCATTAAGGGCTTGTTTTACGCAAAAAGTTTCTTCCGATGACCCCCGTTGATTTTGACAGCACTACTTGCATGTCAAATTTCAGCTCAATCCGACAATATTTAGGAGTAGTTATCAACTTTTTGGCGGAAACTTGGTTCCACGGGTCTTATGGTAAGCGGCAGCGAGCGAAGTGAGCTGCCAATTAATTAAAATCGTCTAATGGTACCCAAATCAAGTATAGACGTCCAGCCTCTGGCCCCTTTGCTTTTGGCTCAGTTCTTGCGGCTGGAACGTGACAGCGAGCCATGTTCCAGCCAATTAAATCATTACGTGAATTACTCGTTAAGGGCTTGTTCTATGCAAAAAGTTTGTTTAACAGACCCCCATTGATTTTGACAGCACTACTGGCATGTCGAATTTCAACTCAATCCGACAATAATTAGGAGTAGTTTACGCTTATTACTCATTAAGGGCTTGTTTTACGCAAAACATTTCTTCCGACGACCCCCATTGATTTTGACAGCACTACTTGCATGTCAAGTTTCAGCTCAATCCGATAATATTTAGGAGTAGTTATACACTTTTTGGCGGAAACTTGGTTCCACGGGTCTTATGGTAAGCGACAGCGAGCGAAGCTCGCTGTCAATTACAATGGAAATTACGTTCTTGGTCTAAAAGGGTTAATAAATATTCTTACGCAGGGAGTCGAATCCGGACATGAAGAAAATATGAAATTGAATACTTACAAAAGGTCCATTTCACTTGCTCGAAAACTGAGATTGGCCCACCTGCATTAGGATAAGAAGGAAGAGAGAAGGAGAGGAAAGGAGGAGGAGGAAGAGGAAAAAGGCGACTCATTGTCCAGATCCACACGTACGTACCTGTTGAAAAAGGAAAAACGCATTAGCAGGTTCCTTTACGAAGACTGAGAACCATGACGAACCGCCCTGATCCTACCGCTCCACCCAGAGCATTGTAGTTTTCCTGATATGCCTGTGTAGGTCCCTATCCAATATGATAAGGAAAACAATAATAGAAAGTTTTCGTATACATACGCATACAAAATCATATATCTAACCTTACACACACGCAATAGAGAGAGAGAGAGAGAGAGAGAGGAGAGAGAGAGAGAGAGAGAGAGAGAGAGAGAGAGAGAGAGAGAGAGAGAGGAGAGGAGAGAGAGAGAGAGAGAGAGAGAGAGAGGAGAGAGAGAGAGAGAGAGAGAGAGAGAGAGAGAGAGAGAGAGAGAGAAGAAAAGGAGGAACATCGCAGAATACGTAAATGGATACACAACGGACATTGGAAATAAAAAAGAGGAAAAGACGGGAAGGAAGAAGGGATAATTATGCTATGTATAACAGGTTAATTGGATTTTTAAACACAATTAACATAATAACTGATTGTCAGTTTGGTTTCTGAACTAATCTATCCCCTAAACATGCTATAACGAAATTAATTGATTTCATTCTTCATAATCTTGGCAAGGAAAAGTATGTTAAGTGTATTTTTAGACCTAAAAAAAAAACATTCGATACATTACACCACGAAATAATGCTTAAAACATTACATCACTATGGTATAAGGGGCAAATCTAACGACTGGAAAAAAAGTTACTAATGTAATAGAAGACAATATACTATACTTGATAATGTAAATTAAAACTACTCTACAATATTAACGGGTGTACCACAAGGCTCAACACTTGGACCATTATTATTCTTGCTTTATATTAACGACATCATTAATTCATCACAGATACAAAATTTCACACTCTTCGCAGATGACACTAACCAAAGACTACTGTATACATCATTCCTGTAACTGTATCATTTTCTTATAGGCTTGCAAGAGAGAAAGAGATAGAGAGATAGTGAGAGATAAAAAAAAAGTGAGAGAGATACAAAAATAAAATAAACACATAGATACTGTTTTAAAGACAAATATGGTCCCATAGTAATAAACAAGTGCTTGTGGGCCCTTCGGACCCATGTATTGATATTTGTAGTAGTAGTATATAATTATTAGACAACATGTGATTGCAAACTCCAATCGTGTTGTTGCTGTCGTTGGTCACTGGTCAAAGTGCCTCGGGGTAGACCACGTTCCGTGTGATTCCAACCCTTTGTGTTCCGTGTGATTCCAACACACACACACTCACACACGCACACAAACGTCCATTAGTCTACTAAGTTTGTGGAATGCGGCAAGACGTTACCGCAGAATTGTTCCTGTAATCTAATCCTCCTAAAGTATGTTTAGCCCAAAACCCCCCTTCAAAATTATTCAATCGAGATGGGACCAAGCCGCTTACCACCTACGATTTATTTGCGATTTTTTTTAGCCTACTCTCATCAAAATTGAATTTACAGTTTCGGCTACCCAAAACAGACAGACAGACAGACAGACAGACACACACACACACACACACACACACACACACGGCTACTCCTATAGTATATTAGAAGACGGGATATAACGACTTGTGACTTAAATCTTGTGAAAAAATATAATCAGTTAAGAACAATGGGTAAAAAAACGCAAACATAAAAAACACATATAAATTGAAATAAATATTGTGAGTAGAAGTAAAAGAGAAAACTAATAATGGAACACAAAAAAGCCGCGGCGTTTAATCGGATTTTCATTCTGGGAAGAAGAAAGTAAGGAATATTGCTGACTATGAAAGAATGAAAGCTAAAAAAAAAAATATTCTACAGCAGATATTTCACGCACAAAAAAACGAAAATCTAAAAACTCTACAAAAATAGAGGAACTTGTAACCTGAATTTTTTTTTAGAGCATATGGAAGAAGAAAAAAAGATGGGAGCGATGGAAGATTACTTACCACGCAAAAAAAGACATGATTGACTACAATACAAGAAAACGAGCATGAACAAATATTTACGGTCGAAAAGAAACTGCTATTATTGAAATTATAAAAATAATAAAATCATAATGTAGGGGGAGAAAAATTCTACGAAATGTAAAAAGATAAGGATAAAAAACATAATAAAGGCCACATTAATTTCCTTCAATTCTCAATAAATTTTAATAACCTTTTAATGACGTACAAAGACACTTAGTGAGGAAGGATGAAGGGAATAAAAGGGGTGATAACGAAAAATTAAAGAAAGGAAGAGGAAGCAAGGGAGAGGGGAGAGTCGCGTGGAAAGGAAGTTGAATGTGAAAATTTGGAAAGGAATGTGTAAAGAAAGGAAGGAAAAAATATGACAAATAATACAAAATATAAAAATATAACAGAGAAGACCGTATATATGTAAAGAGGAAGGAAGGCGAGAGAGAGAGAGAGAGAGAGAGAGAGAGAGAGAGAGAGAGAGAGAGGAGAGAGGAGAGAGAGAGAGAGGGGAGAGAGAGAGAGAGAGAGAGAGAGAGAGAGAAAGAGAAGAGAGAGAGAGAGGAGAGAGAGAGAGAGAGAGAGAGAGAGAGAGAGGAGAGAGAGAGAGAGAGAGAGAGAGAGAGAAGAGAGAGGAGAGAGAGAGAGAGAGGAGAGAGAGAGAGAGAGAGAGAGAGAGAGAGAGAAGAGAGAGAGAGAGAGAGAGAGAGAGAGAGAGAGAGGAGAGAGAGGAGATGAGAGAGAGAGAGAGAGAGAGAGAGATTCAGATTCAGATTCTTTATTCCACCAATGGTGGTTATTAAGCACATCATTACATCTTTACAGATATGAATAGATACAAAAAACATAATAAAAATTACTGATAATGTAATGCAAACTAATTAAGAATAAAATATAATAATTATCAAGTAAAACTAAATAAAACTACTACACTTAGAACAACGTATTGTGTATGCACACTCGTCAAAAAGCTAAAAAATATATATAAAAGACAGTGACGTAAAAGAATAAAATCGTACCAGCGCATCAAAGCAATAAAAATAAAAATAAACTTGCAACAATTCAGTAAAATGAGAGTAGGCCATATAAGATGATAAAACTAAACATTATTTGCTAAAAAGGAGTTTTTGAGTGCAACCTTGAAGGAACTCAGAGATATAGCTTGCGTGACAGCGGTTGGGAGTTCATTCCACAGCTTGGCACCCAGTACGGCAAGGCGCCGCTCACCACTATAGGTCCTGGAGCGCGGCACATACAGCTTGTTATTCTGTCTGGTAACATTGTTTGTGACGTCATGTACAGTATTAAAAGTACCAGTAAAAAGCCAGTCTGGATAAAATTCTCTTAAAATCTTATACATTGTTGTGCAAACGTCAAACTCGTTTTTTATTTTATTTTCAGCCATTTTAATTCTCTGAAAATAGGAGATACGTGATCATATTTTCTGGCTCCTCCGATGGCTACTTTGGCTGCAAAATTCTGTATTTTTTGTACATTTGATAAAAGTGTTTCATTAGTGGTGCCCATATCTCTATGCAATATTCAATTAAGGTTAATACAAGTGATTGAGTGACGATAATCCTAGTCTGCTTATCAAAAAGATCTCCTATTCTATTAATATACATTAAAATGCCATTTACCTTTTTAGTTAACTCACTGACATGTACATCAAATATCATGTATCGGTCCATGTAAACTCCCAGATTTTTTACATAATTACTTGGATGAATTATGTCACCATTAAAGTTTAAGGTAGTGTTGGGGGGAATACGAGACAAGAGCTGACGGTTCCCTATAAATATACATTGTGTTTTAGCAGAATTTAACATTAGTCCGTTAATTAGAAAATAATGTCTGCATTTGACCAGTGTCCTCAGTGTCTTTGATAATTTTATCAATATTGTCAAGTGTACTTGTATGTAAAAACTGGGTATCGTCAGCATATTGTACTAGAAAGCAGTTTACATGTTCCGATAAATCATTCACATATATTCCAAATAATATAGGACCAAGTATTGAACCTTGTGGTACCCCATAGTTAATGTTTTGCATAGTAGACACGTTACTTTCCAGACGAACATATATAGTTCTTTTGTTTAAGTAACTTCTGAACCAAAATTCATCAATATTAAGTTTAGCACATTTATTTAAGAGAATCTTGTGGTCCACACTATCAAACGCTTTTGAAAGATCACACAAGGTTAACAGAGATATATTTTTGTTGTCTATGTTGGTATACAGTTTGTCTGTAATTAAAGTGAGAGCTGTTTCAGTAGACAATTTTGGTCGAAATCCGTGTTGACTGCCAGAGAGTAACTTATTAGATTCTAGGTAATGTGAGAGCTGGTTAGCAACAATTTTTTCAAGTATTTTAGAACTGATTGGTAAAAGCGATATAGGTCTGTAATTACTTACACAGTTAGGGTCACCATTTTTAAAGAGAGGAACTGCCAATGCGTGTTTCCAGGCCGCCGGAAACTTACCGGTTAGAGAGAGAGAGAGAGAGAGAGAGAGAGAGAGAGAGAGAGAGAGAGAGAGAGAGAGAGAGAGAGAGAGAGAGAGAGAGAGAGAGAGAGAGAGAGAGAGAGAGAGAGAAAAAAAGTTTTTAATGTTCACGTCTGTCAATAAAGAAGTAATCCATTAAGTATTTCAACATGATAAAATAATAAATTATTATTTATTTTATAATGTTGAAATATTTAATGCATTACTTATTTAATTGATTATTTCATAACTACCCATTATTACTATCATTAACCGCGCGCAGGATGATGTCACAATATCTAGCTGGAGTTACATTAATCTCCCCCTTCTCAACACCGTCATCACCAAGCATAAGAAAGTAATATAAAAAAGCCTACAGGCGATATAGGCTCAAAAAAAAAAAAAAACATTACCACCATCAGCGGTACAGTAAGTGTGCATTGGAGGCACTCGATCACCTCTCCTTTGCAACAGCAAAAGTTTCACCGAAACCCCTAAAGGAGGATGACCAAGATTCAGTTAGGAAAGCTAGAAGATCGCTAGTAGATCGCCCTTTACGGAAACCGTACTGACGATCAGATAGAAGATTGTGAGCAGATAGATGCTTAAGAATCTTCTTATTAAGTATAGATTCAAAAACTTTAGAAAGGCAGGAAGTCAAAGCTATAGGACGGTAGCTTGAAGGATTAGAACGGTCACCCTTCTTAGGAACAGGTTGGATGTGAGCAAACTTCCAGCAAGAAGGAAAGGTGGAAGTAGATAGACAAAGACGGAAAAGTTTGACCAGGCAGGGTGCAAGCACAGAAGCACAGTTTTTGAGAACAATAGGAGGGACTCCGTCAGGACCGTAAGACTTCCGAGGATCTAGGCCAGAAAGGGCAAAGAAAACATCATTACGAAGGATCTTAATGACAGGCATAATATAGTCAGAGGGTGGAGGAGAAGGAGGAACAAGCCCTTCATCAACCAGAGTGGAATTTTTAGCAAAGGTTTGAGCGAAGAGTTCAGCTTTAGAAGTAGATGAGACAGCTGTGGAGCCATCTGGGTGAAGCATAGGAGGGAAAGATGAAGAAGAAAAATTGTTAGAGATGTTATTTGCTAGATGCCGGAAGTCACGAGAGGAATTTGATTCAGAAAGATTGAAATTTTCTATGAATGAAAGAGTTTTTGGTAAGTTAAATTAAAGATTTGGCATGATTACGGGCAGAAATATATAGGGCATGAGTTTCAGTAGATGGATGCTTACGGTACCGTTTGTGAGCCACCTCTCTATCTCGGACAGCATGAGAACAAACAGAGTTAAACCAAGGTTGACGGGCTTTAGGATTAGAGAAAGTGTGTGGAATGTACGCCTCCATCCCAGAGACCATGACCTCAGTTATGCGCTCTGCACAAAGAGATGGGTCTTTCACATGGAAGCAGTAATCATTCCATGGAAAATCAGAGTAGTACTACCTTAGGTCTTCCCACTTAGCTGAGTTGAAATGCCAGAAGCACCTCCGCTTAGATGGATCCCGAGGCGGCACCGGAGCGATAGGACAGGTTACAGAAATAAGATTGTGATCGGAGGAGCCCAACGGAGAGAATTGTTTCACAGAGTAAGCAGAAGGGTTAGTAGTTAGGAAAAGATCAAGAATGTTGGGCGTGTCTCCAAGGCGGTCAGGAATACGGGTAGGGTGCTGCACCAGCTGCTCTAGATCTTGGAGAATAGAAAAGTTGTAGACTTGTTCACCAGGTTGGTCAGTGAAAGAAGATGATAGCCAAAGCTGGTGGTGAACATTGAAGTCCCCAAGAATGGAAATTTCTGCTAAAGGAAAATGAGATGAGATGTGCTCCACTTTTGATGTTAAATAGTCGAAGAATTTTACATAGTCAGAGGAGTTAGGTGAGAGATACACAGCACATATAATTTAGTAAGAGAGTGACATTGAAGTCGAAGCGAGATGGTAGAAAATTCGGAAGATGCAAGGCCGTGGGCACGAGAGCAAGTGATGTCATTGCGCACATATACGCAACAGCCAGCTTTGGATTGAAAATAAGAATAGAGACAGTAAGAGGAGACAGAAAAAGGTCTGCTGTCAGTGCTCACAGACAACTGGAATAAATAAAAGTATACCTACACCACGTCCACATCGGCGATACCCTGATCTCTTACAATCTGATTGTAGCCTTGTTGCCCTTTATTACCAGTACTATGTGACTTGAAAGCTTTGATTTTCGAACTTTCATTCCTCATCTTATAGATTCTTACGTAAACTGCATCGTTTTCCCACATGCTGATGACGCTGACACGTGGAGCGAAAAACACTTTTTTTTTATAAATGACTCGGAATAGTTGGGAAATTGTGCCAATGTAACCCAAATGAAAGTTTTAGAAATTTCACGTGTCTAATCCAATATCTTCAGGTGCCCCAAGTGCTGATAAAATCGAAAATATGTTAAAAAAAATTATTTTCTTAAAAAATTGTTAAAATTTTCAAGTTACTTTTATTAGATCGGAATACCGAAAATATGCTGTAGAATGACCATAACATGTGCACACAAAATTATGAAACCAATCTATTAATATTTAGAGGTGCCCCAAACGCAAAGAATTATAGCGGTGTGAAGGCAGAAATGCAGCTCTGACGTTGTTCCGCTGGAAGTGTGTGGATTGATGCCTTCTTTATATTTTGAAGTGTATAGGGCACTCCTATCTATCTTAGTATAGTGTTGGAATAATTAAATTAGAATCAAAGAAGAATATTCAATGTATTAAAAAAACTCATTTTTTCGAATAAATCTAGATTTTCCACCACTCTAGGGCACCTCAAAAAATCTGCGTAGAAAGTTTGTACAAAATTTATATTCAAAAGCATGTGTTCCTGAACACTTTTCATGCTATTCCAACAAAATATGCAGGGAAAAAATATATTTTGATATATTATGATAATTACATTTTTTTTGTCATAAAACCAAATCTTTGACATCTTTGGGGCTTAAAAACAATTCCCAGAGACTTCAATTTTTTTTTACGTGAATATAACTCCATTTCGCACTATTCCCCCACTATTCCAAACGAATCACATAAAAAGTTGCAAAAACGGTCATTTTCGCCCCACCCTACTAACCATGTGTCAGACGTCACTATGAATTTTCTGGAAATCATACATGCGTATAGTCTTTGTATTGGTGAATAAGAGTGCCGACTCTATGGTAAGCTAACAGGGTATACTCGTACGTTTACCTGTACCATAGCTGATGAAAAGAGGTGCCGTACGTATGTCCCTATTCAGAAATGCTACATGGGAGCAGGAGGATGAGGAGTACAGCGGCTCTACTCTGTCTCTCCCCTCATTGCCTCCCGCAGCTGTGAAGGGAGATGGGGTGCAAAACAAAGCCAGCAATTACCTTAGAATCACCAACATTCATAATGTATCCCCTTCTACCATTGATACCGGTAATGAGCTCTTTTGTCTTTAGGATATTTCTGAAAAAAATGCCTCACAAAAACCCACAAGGGAAGAAGCGCAAGAGGGAAAGGAGAGGAAGAAAGGGAGAGGAATGCAAACTACCTCCCCATTTATTTCGTAATATACTCTCTCTCTCTCTCTCTCTCTCTCTCTCTCTCTCTCTCTCTCTCTCTCTCTCTCTATATATATATATATATAATATATATATATATATATATATATATATATATATATATATATATATATTATTATATATATATATATATATATATTATCATGAAGTTTCAGGGTGACAGAGACACTCGGTATACTTGGGGTTGTTTATGCAACGTTTCGCCAAGGCACTTGGCATCATCAGGCTAAAAATAGTTAAAATTTAATATATTGTAATGCTAAAAAGCGAACATCTAAAAAATTAATTCTAAGAAACAATAAAATATTCCTATATTTTCTAAAATTACTAACTAATAAATAAAATATAATTTGTACTTAACGGACCTTGGTGTGTATGCTGTCTGAGTTGGTAGAGGACTGAATGAACACTGGTTTTGTGGGTGACATTTCAGCTTGTGTGGGCGATCGAACCGAGAGTCGGGCAATCGAAACAGTGGTAGTCATTTGAGTATATGTAGTTGTTGTGAAATGACTTGGTTATTAAGATCAGGGGACAAGTGCTTGATGTGTATAGCTTCTAATAATTTAGTGTCACTAGGGTAGTGTGCCTTGGATAGGATACTAAAGTCATTCATAGAAAAAGGGTGATCTAAATCATGTGAGTGTGAGCGGATTGCAGATTGCGAAGGTGAAGAAATGGGTCGACCAGTACGTGCAGAAACACCTTTATGCTCAGAAAGCCTAAGGGTTAGATTCCTTGTCGTCTCGCCGACGTATCTAGCGTTACAGCTAGAACATTTGAATTCATAAATTATGTTAGAAATAAGGGCTTTAGGTATAGAGTCTTTATATTTGAAATGAGTTCTTAGGGTAAGAGAATTAGTAAAAATAAATTTAAATTTTGAGTTAGGAAGATGTGACTTAAGTAGATCATTATAATATATATATAGATAATATATATATATTATATATATTATATATATTATATATATTATATATATATATATATTATATATATATATATTATGTATGTATGTATGTATGTATGTATGTATGTATGTATGTATGTATGTATGTATGTATGTATGTATGTATGTATGTATGTATGTATGTATGTATGTATGTGTGTATGTATGTATGTGTGTGTGTGTGTGTGTGTGTGTGTGTGTGTGTGTGTGTGTGTGTGTGTGTGTGTGTGTGTGTGTGTGTGTGTGTGTGTGTGTGTGTGTGTGTGTGTGTGTGTGTGTGTGTGTGTGTGTGTGTGTGTGTGTGTGTGTGCGTGCGTGCGTGCGTGCGTGCGTGCGTGCGTGCGTGCGTGCGTGCGTGCGTGCGTGCGTGCGTGCGTGCGTGCGTGCGTGCGTGCGTGCGTGCGTGCGTGCGTGCGTGCGTGTGTGTGTGTGTGTGTGTGTGTGTGTGTGTGTCTGCGCGCGCGAGCGCTTATCTGAACATTCGCCACGGACTTGGATCCAAGCCCTTCCTCTCCTCTTCCCCTTCATCCTCCTCCTCTACCTCTTACTCCCCTCACCAAAGAAAAAAAACTAATTAAATGCAAACACTGCAACACTGCATATCTTTGTCACCAGAGAGCTTCAACGAACGAAAAATGCGATTTTCACCTGTAGCTAGGTTGTAAGTATATTATCCTCTCTCTCTCTCTCTCTCTCTCTCTCTCTCTCTCTCTCTCTCTCTCTCTCTCTCTCTCTCTCTCTCTCTCTCTCTCTCTCTCTCTCGCTCTTGTCGGAAACTCGACATTTTTAAAAGTTTTATTTCTTATTGCAATATCTCCCTCAACCATGCTGTATTGCTCGCAGCGCTACATCCTTTGCCCTGCACTTCCCAGGATCCCATTCACCTCTCGGCCTCAATAGCTTCCCTCCTCTCCCTTTCGAACCTTCTACCCTACTTTTACCTGTATCTCTCTCTCTCTCTCTCTCTCTCTCTCTCTCTCTCTCTCTCTCTCTCTCTCTCTCTCTCTCTCTCTCTCTCCTTTTTGTCACTGTATGAAGACAAATACATTCATGTTAAAGAAAAAATATATAGATGTTCACAATCACGACATGCATCTCAGGGCAATGATAAGTCTGGTAATGACTCGCTTAAACTCAAAGACATGCTACACACAGATCTTTGGCGAGGTAAGACAAACGGGTATGATATTATGACTTTATTTTTTATTTATTGATTTCTCGAGGTGCATAAATTGTTTGCTATGCATGTCTCCTTTCTTCAATGTGGTCTTCGTAAAATTATTGTGATACAAAGCAATGGTAGAAAAAGATGAGATGGTGGTCTTTTTTAGTAAAGGATAGTCCAAGAATGTTCATTGTAGAAGAGGGAGACAGTTGAGTGTCATTGAAGAAGAGGGGATAGTTGTCTGGTAGGTTTTGTCGAGTAGATGGGTGAAAAAATTGGGTTATTCAGGCATTGAACAAAACAAGGTTTGCTTTACCCCAATCAGATATTATAAAAAAAATCTGAAGTTAGGTGCTGTGTGACATCTCTCCGTGAATCACTTAGTTCCTGTTGAGTTGGACGTCTAATGAACGACGTTGAAAATTCCAGGGTAAAATCATCAGCGTAGGGCTTACTATTACTACTACTACTCCTGCTGCTACTGCTACCACTACTACTACTACTACTGTTAACCTTCAGTTGTCATATTTAACCTTGAGCGCACGCGCTCGCGCGCGCGCGAGAGAGAGAGAGAGAGAGAGAGAGAAAGGAGTGGGAGGCAAGACGTTCTGAGGGTGCTCCGTCTTTGAAGGTCAAATTACTGTCGTTCAGTGGTTGGTGCTACAGTGCAAGTGTGCTAGGTAGGACAACAAGTGTCATAGAAAGTGTTAGAAAACTGAAAAATAGGATCAGGGATTTTGAAAGACCTGAAATTAGGTAAAAGTTAGTGAAGTGAGCGCGCAGCAGACGTGACCTAGGCTGCCTCGTCGCGGCCCACAGCCCCGCCCCCTGCCGACCTCCACCCGCCGGTGTTGCCAAATAAGCCTCTCTCCAAAAATCGATTATTGTTTTTTCGATCGATTTCTCTCTATTTACTACGACCGGACATGAACAGTGAGACAGGGACGTGAAGTGAAGTAAAGTGAAGTGGCAGTACAGTGCAGTGACTAGTGACCTGTGCCAGTGTTCATTAATGACCGTGTGTAAATACTGTTTTGAAGGTCGTCACTCAGCCACCCTGCTTTGCTCATTAATTCCCTAGGGCAGCGGTCGGCAACCTGCGGCTCCGGAGCCGCATGCGGCTCTTTCAAGAGACCTAAGACATTTTATTGTTTCGTAATTTCCATTCATAATTTACAGTGCGGCTCCAGCAACACTGCTTTTCTGTCAAGTTTGAAGAAACTGGCTCTTCTCGAATTCTGGGTTGCCGACCTCTGCCCTAGGGAGACCACCGTCTGGCTACACTGCCTCTACCTGCCTCCCTCCCTCCCCCATGTCTACCACCGCACACCCCGTTATCGCCAGGAGGGACCTCCCTGGCTACCATCCACAAAAGTGGTGTGCTGTTTGCGGTAAAGCAACCTTAAAAACATCATACGTTAGCTGTGAGGACGAAAACTGCCTCAATCTATGTCACACTAGTTGTCTGAACGGAACACCAGTATACAAATGTGACTACACGGAGCAGCTACGTGCCCAGGCCAACATAGCAGATCCCGTGACCCTTGTTAGCGAGGAGGCAGACACACCCTCCCAACAGCTACGACTCGTCGCTCAAGAGAGTGAGGAGAGGATTTACCGGGAAGGCCTGGAAGGAGCACAGCTCATCTCCCTCGTCGAAAAGCTCACGGAGGAAGCTTCTCGGTCAAACGCCATTATCAGGTCCATCGAGGAAGACCGGGAGCTGATAATACAAAACAGGGAGGTGTTTGCCTCAGCACTCAGACTTGCTGACAGACTAAAAGCCTCCAAGCAGCGTCAGGCAGAAATAAAAACTTGTTCCCAAGCTGTCAGTGCTTTCTCAGAAACCATTGACGAGCACTGGGAGGAAGTCTGCCAAGGATCTGAGTCCTGGAGGAAGTGGTGGAGTTCTGGGAGACCAAGGAAGCTAAGGTTCACGGCAAGGCCTGACGCCCATCCCGACCTCCCTGAAGATCACCCGCCACCCACCGTCGCCCCCACCGCTACAGCAGCGACTGACCCCCCCACCTGCACCCCCCACAACAGCAGGGACTGACCCTGCCCCTGCACCCTCCACCTCTGCTCCCCCCACAACAGCAGTGACTGACCCCCCACCTGCACCCCCCACTAGAACTGTCTCCACTGCGACCACCACCTCACAAGGTGACGCTGACGCAACCAGCGCCGCCAGGGCGCGTACTGGTGCCAGGCAGGACCGAGGTACTAGCCCCGCGCGAACACCACCCTCCGCCGCCCCGGGCACCACCGCCTCCGGTGGAAATAAAAGAAAAAAGGGGAAAAATAAGAGAAGTGTGAGGTCGCGAGAAGTGAGCGAGGACAGGCGACCCAGGAGCCACCAAGGCGCCAACCAGCCACGGAGACAAGCCCCAGAAAAAGTGTGCAATTACTGCACACGTAAAGGGCACACAGCTGTGACCTGCTACGCCCGAAACGCCGACCAGCGCCAGGAGCGGCTCTTCAGGCAAATTCTTGAGGAGGGAAGGTATTCGGCAGCCCCTCTCCCCGCACTACCACCTCAGCCAACATCTGGCCTTCAGCGTGGAAGGAGGCTTGAGTGGTTCCTGTTCACAAGAGGAGTTCCAGATCTGACCCCAAAAACTACAGGCCCATCTCCTTGCTGTCTGTGGTGGGGTAAGTGTTCGAGAGGATCGTGGCAGAGGTAATCTGTCGTCACCTCAGCGACAACTACCTCCTCTCGGACCAACAGTTTGGGTTCAGACCTGGACGGTCCACCTCTGACCTGCTGATGCTCCTAACCCGAAACTGGCAGGACGCCCTGGATGACGGCCAGGACACTGTCGTGGTGGCCCTTGACATAGCGGGTGCCTTTGACAGGGTGTGGCACGGAGGCCTTCTCAAAAAACTCCGAGCAAAAGGCATCCAGGGTGACCTCTAGCTGCTCCTGGGGAACTACCTGCAGGGAAGAACCCTCCAGGTCGTCGTAAACGGGCAGGCCTCTGAGTCCCTGCCAGTGGAAGCATCAGTCCCACAGGGCTCTGTGCTGGGGCCAGTCCTGTGGAACATCTACGTGGACGATCTTCTCCAGCAGCTGCCAGCAGTCTCGGCTTACGTTGATGACTGTACTCTCTCCTGCTCCTACCCGCGACATGACAGTGGGCGTGCTGCTGATGAGGTCAATCAGCAGCTGAGTGTTATACAGGAGTGGGGTACACGTTGGCAGGTGAACTTTGCTCCGGAGAAGACACAGGCAATGGTGGTTTCTCGGTCCCCCGCTGCCGGGCCAGCAGTGGAAGGGAGGCTGCGGTTTGGTGGCGTTCCTCTCCCACTCCAGGAAGCCGTCAAGGTTCTGGGAGTAGAGGTGGACCGAGAGCTAAGGTTTGACGGCCACATCAAACACATTGCAAAAAAGGCCTCTCACAGGGTCTCTGCCCTGCGAAGGGTAGCCAGCTTCCTCGACAGGGGAGGGAAGCTCTTGCTCTACAAGGCCCAGATACGGCCTTACTTAAGAGTACGCCGCCCTCTCCTAGATGTCGTGTGCAGCCTCGCACACTCGGAGGCTGGACAGCATCCAGCGTCGAGCCCTGCGACTGGTGGATGCTGCAGACCCCCAGACCCCCCAGACCCACCAGCCCAGTTCGAGCCGGTGAGTCCTCTCGACTCACTGGAACACCGCAGGGATGTCGCGGCGCTTGTGGTATTCCACAAGGCACAGGTGCAGGGAGTGCCACACCTGGCTGGGTTACGACAGCCTCCGAGAGTCGCCACGCGAAGCACGAGAACGGTGCTTACCAGTGGTGATGCAGTGGAGGTGCCGCGTTCCCGTGCCAGCCAGCACCAACGCACCTTTGTGGGCCGCGTCTCCAGGATGTGGAACATTTTCACGGCCGCTGTCCCTCACATCCAGGAGATGAACACACAAAGTGTAAAGTTGGCGGCCAATCGGTGGAGACTGTTGAAGCCCACCCCGCTGAGGCTAGTGATACTGTGACACTAGTGACAGCAACAGTGCCTCAACAAACACTTTAGTGATGCATATATGTATATAATGTTAGTTTTTAGGTCTTTATATTTATGTGTAAATTGTCCTTAAGATAGGTAGCACACGACAGTGCACCTTTGGGCTTTAGTTATATGTATGTTAAAAAAAAAAAAAGAGAGAGAGAGAGAGAGAGAGAGAGAGAGAGAGAGAGAGAGAGAGAGAGAGAGAGAGAGAGAGAGAGAGAGAGAGAGAGAGAGAGAGAGAGAGAGAGAGAGAGAGAGAGAGGGGGGGGGAGTTGCGACGTACACGTAACCCCCACTCTCAGGCGGGGTTCACACTACGTTTTTGCTGGACGTAATCTACGTGGGTCTTGTCATCGTGACGTCACGATGACGTCACTTCCTGCTTGTGTGGCCTTGACAGACGTGAGTCTCCAGGCTCCAAGATTCGGAGCTACCAAATGTTTTGGCGGCTTTTCTCCAGAATGCGTGAGCGGTGGTGCCACCATTTATAGAACATTATACGTAACTAAGTTTTGCAATATCAAAATAATGCTGTTTCCAAGGTCTGATTTAAAATATATTTATTATCAGTGATTCTGGAAGACAATATTAGTAATGGAAGACATACATGATGTGAAAATATTGTATCCGTGGCAACAGCGGCACCGCTGCTTGAAGGTAAGCTCGACCACCACCACTACCTCTGTGTATTTTCATGCGTTATTTCTCGTGTTTTCTAGTTCTAACCCTCTCACGTGCCCCTCTAGTAGCTACTATATACCATCCTTCCTACAGCATCACGCTACGCCACCAACACCCTCTACAGGCCGTGAAATAGGTAGTAATTATTAGTGACTTGAGAAATAGCGCCACGACTGCGATATGACAACACCTGTGGGATAAACCCGCTATACAGAATCCACTTGTAACCGTTGCAATAGCGTTGTTGTCAGGGATTTTAGCGCTATAAAGGTAGGCCAGGGAGTGAAGGGAGTAATAGGTGTGTTATGGGGTACAAAAGGGAGGAAGTAAGGAAAGCAAAGCGGTTTTATACTGCAATGTTTTCTGATAGAGCGAGCGGGAGGGAGACGAGGTAACCTCATCGTGACGTCACGGTGACGTCACGATAACAAGACGCACGTAGATTACGTCCAGCAAAAACGTGAAGTGTGAACCGGGCCTCAGTCTTGCCAATATGTGAAGTTCTCAAACGGACGCATCCTCAGAACAGGACCTCTGTAATTTTGCCTCAGAAAGGAAAAATGAGCTTCCTAACCACGTATCATATAATCGGACACGGAAACATCTGACGCATAGATCATAGCTGTGTGAATTTGCTCAGTTTTCCGATGGTATTATCAGATTTTCTATGTGACCAATTACTATATAAACCACCAACAAAAACTACTGAAAGTTGCAAGAAAGACAGCAGACGGAAGAGCTTGCGATGATGATCTCAGTAAAGACCGTTAGAAAGAGTACTCCAGCATCAAGGATCAAAGCCAAATATATTTGTTACACGTGCGTACGTCCTTCATGTAAGGTTTTTTTTACTGGCTTGAAATATCAAGAAAGATAATATTCCCCATATACTAAACTCAAAAGAATAATGAAAAGAAAATGCTATGACGTTCAATATATCTTCTTTGATTAAGCCCTAAAACAAAGATGAAAACGAAAAGATGCATCAATGTGAGTTGGAAAGATGTGGTAAGCAGACATGTCCTGAGAGCAATCTATTCAACATGCTTGAAATACACGGTCTTTACTTCTAAGCCATTGCATACTGACGACTATGACCTACGGATGTGAATAGTGGAGACTCAATCAAAAGAAAATAAATCAACAACCTCATGATGATCAATTAACAGAGATTGAAGTTTGAAAAAGTCAGGCATATGAGATCAACATTGTCAACTGACAAGCAGATACAACATACATCACATAAATATTGAAGGAGCAAAAATAGTGATAGACGAGACATGTAGCTAGAAGAGCTGATAACAGATGTGACAGACTAGACACTAGACCTATAGTATAGGCAGAATAAAAGGAGAGCAGACATGAGGCAGATGATGGCATTGAAAACTGTGTTTCTGGAGCATCTCAAGCTTCTAGAGAAGGTTGAGGGAGACCTACGTTGAGCAGGACTTGCAATGATTGAAAATAATGACAAAAATGATAATGATAACAAGACAGCACATAATATACAGAATATACAATAATATCTTACCGAAGAAGTCTCATCAATGTTCAAGATGTAGTTCAAACTTTGATAGAATCACTAACACACGACTAACTTTCCCATACTTTCTTAGATTTCTGAAGTGTAGCTATTTGGTCGATCCTCCCTGTGCCTGACACCCAACCTTTCAGTGTTCCTCCCCACCACCCCGTCCTATGACGGGGTGGTGCCTTGCTCCTTGCTACCTGCTCCTTGCCACCGCCATCATATTACACTGAGAAGAAAAATATTTACCAGGTAAGGGCTAATTGCATTACACGTGGAAACTCCAGGTAAAGATTTAACTCAATAACGCAGCCAAACTATCCTTCGCAAATCCAATCTGAGACGCCGTGGAATAGCAAAGATTATCTGCTTTTTGACCACTCTTACTTACTTCATCGCTGATCTACGTACTCTTCACATGGGTCGATTATAGCTACCACGTCACCACAGCCAGTAAAAGATACGTACGCAAGGCAATTAATATTACGACCAGTCACGCAGTTGATAGAGATAAGAGTTTGTCGTATGTAAGGGTTTGCTACGGGCGTATCAGGAAGAGGTGAGGTGAGTGTAGTATATGCGTGCATGTACTTGTTTAGGTGGATTGGCAGAACTTTGAAACAAAGTGAAGTGCAACTGAAACATAGCAAGATTTAACTAATACTACTTCATAGGCTAAGATTTTGCAGTTTCATGAAAAGATAGCATTCTCGGAGTCGTAAGGGGCATGACATTTTGCTGCTGTAACAAACAAGGCTAAAAGGAAATGTTGATTTTGACCAAGAATATCAATGGTAGAGCTCAAGCTTGAACCTTAGCTAGGTATATGATAATGGCACTATCATTATTCCATATGTGGACGGTGATAAAACATTAATCATCAATCTTCACATTGGAAGATAAATAAAAGAAAAGGAGGGAGAATAGAGCGACTGTCTTTTAACAGAAATGAGAGGACACCTGACAGGCAGAACAATAAGCGACATGTGTACCATAAAAAAATAAGATGTTCCAAATAAAGTTATGCTGGTACGGAGACGACCTAATCATTTATGTGACTCGGTGCCTCCACTGCATCATCGACATCTATTGAGTACCCAATCAACTTTTCGGCACAGAAAATGAAATCCGTTGAAGAGAATACGAACAGACAGGTGTTATGCACTGACATATGGATACAGGTGTAAATACAGAGAGAGACAGATGTTGAATGTAGCAAAGATAAATCGTTACCTCCGTAAACTTTTATCGACAGACGTCGTCGTTTTTGTCGCAATCGAAGATGGAGTTAATGGGCAGCATGTGGGTGTTCTTAGGTCACTCGACGGTGTAGAAAGATTTTTAGTGGATGTTTGGTTCTCATCGGGGCTCGAACTCGGGTCACCGAGAACGCCACACGGAGACGCTAACCACTCTGCTACCGCCTCCCCTGCCCCATACCGCTGTGTGTGTGTGTGTGTGTGTGTGTGTGTGTGTGTGTGTGTGTGTGTGTGTGTGTGTGTGTGTGTGTGTGTGTGTGTGTATGTGTGGGTGGGTGGGTGGGTGGGTGGGTGGGTGGGTGGGTGGGTGGGTGGGTGGGTGGGTGTGCGCGCGCGCGCGCGCAAGGGCCACCACCGCATCCCCTCTACAATCAGTGTCGCGGCCCCATGGACATTCCCCTTGATGGTTTTTCGACAAACAATAGTGTCATCGACAAAAGCCGGAAAAACAAAAGAAAAAGAAAAATGTGAAAAAAGGCGAAACATTCCCCCGGCATTGAGCCTTCACCCCATGCATGAATGATCATAACAGAAATTAAAAAAATGTAAATGTTGGCCATCAAAAGCTTCCACAGAGGAATCTCTCTCTCTCGCTCTCTCTCTCTCTCTCTCTCTCTCTCTCTCTCTCTCTCTCTCTCTCTCTCTCTCTCTCTCTCTCCTTCATTAACAAAACATTAGTTAACAGAGCAAACGACAAAGGAGACATGATGGAAGACAATGGAAAAGAAAAGACATACAGTGACAGTCACTTAACAAAACTTTCATTCCTTTCTAAATATAGGAGACAAGATCAACACCTTCAACGTTATGACGATGCGAGCAAAGGGGATAATAAAAAAAGGAGCCCCCTTTTTCTTATCAAAGGCTGTGACAACATTTATTAAAGGAACAAAATTTCATTAGCATAAGAAATTTGGGGGATTTTTACGAGATGAGCGACGCTTCGGTCGAAATTGGATTGTGACGTCACATTCGAGAGAGGAAATTTTTCAAAATGGGATGACAAAGATGGGAAGAGCCGGTGGCAAAAAGGCCAAGAATAGGGATGTGAGAGAAAGAGAGAGAGATGAACTGAAGAAGTGAATTTTTTGCTTCATGTAAAAGGAAGAAACATAGTAACAAAAACAACGTCAGTTAGGAAATAAAACGAGGGGGGCAGAAGAGGAAGGAAAGAGAGGAAATTAGACGGAGGGATGAGCGAGAGGGGAAACTTGACAAAGGATAGGAGAGAATGGGAAATGGAAGAGAAGGAAAGAACCGAGATTCAAGTAAATAATAAATGAGAGGATATCGGCAAGGAAGGAGAGACGAGGGTGAGGAAGGGAGGAGAGGAAGTTGCGTGTAGGAGGGAAGAGAGTCGAGAGGATAAAAGGCGGCGGAAGAGGAAAGGGATATAGAAAATGGAAGAGGGAACAAGACGAAGGGAGAGGAGAGAAGGGGACAGACTCTGTCCTCTCGGCATAGAAGGATAAAATTTGTTAACCCTGCACTGGATGATGACTAGAAGATAATCGGCTGACTCATTAATATATATAATATATAGGTATATATATATATTATATATATATAATATATATATATATATAGTTATATATATATATATTATATATACTATATGTATATATATATTATATATAAATATATATATATATATATATATAATACATATATATATCATATGTATATATATATTATATATATATATATATATATAATATATATATATATATATAGTTGGTATTCTTAGGTAGATACATCTTGACATTTCAGGGTGACAGACGCTCGTCATTCTTGGGGTTATTTATGCGCAACGTTTCGCCAAAAGACACTTGGCATCATCAGGCTAAAATAGTTTTAAAAAATTAATATACTATACTGCTAAAAAGCGAACATCTAAAAGAATTTTTTTAAACAATAAAATAATCCTATATTATCTAAAAAATAATAAATAATAAATAAAATACAATTTATACTTAACGGACCTTGGTGTGTATGCTGTCTGAGTTGGCAGAGGACTGAATGAACAATAGTTTGCGGGTAACATTTCGGCTCGTGTGTGGCGATCGAAACGAGAGTCGGACAATCGAAACAGTGTGATAATCATTTGAGTATATGTAATTGGTATGAAGTGACTTGGTTATTAAGATCAGGGGACAAATGCTTGATGTGTATGGATTCTAATAATTTAGTGTCACTAGGGTAGTGTGCCTTGGATAGGATACTAAAGTCATTCATAGAAAAAGGGTGATCTAAATCATGTGAGTGTGAGCGGATTGCAGATTGCGAAGGTGAAGAAATGGGTCGACCAGTACGTGCAGAAACACCTTTATGCTCAGAAAGCCTAAGGGTTAGATTCCTTGTTGTCTCGCCGACGTATCTAGCGTTACAGCTAGAACATTTGAATTCGTAAATTATGTTAGAAATAAGGGCTTTAGGTATAGAGTCTTTATATTTGAAATGTGTTCTTAAGGTAAATGAATTAGTAAAAATAAATTTAAATTTTGAGTTAGGAAGATGTAACTTAAGTAGATCATTGAGTTTTATTCGAATGGTGTAACTGAGATGGCCGTAAAATGGAAGTTTAATATAGTGTGTGTCTAATATGGGTTCGGGTTCGTTCGACTTGGGGTTGAACTTTTCATTTAGGAATTTGGAGATGGTTGTTTCAATTAATTTGAGGGGGTAGCCATTATTTTGGAAGAAATTAGTAAGGAATTTGATTTCATTATCAAAGGCAAACCAATTAGAAGAGAAACTATAGCATAGTGTAGTAAGGTCTTAATAGTATTGATTTTAAATATATATATATATATATATATATATATATATATATATATGCAAAAATGTGTATTTGATAGTTATATAATCTTAAATATAAACACATAATATACAGCTACTACCACTACAATGACAACTTAAATTATATGTGATAAAACCAAAAAACAAACAAACAAGATTCTGAAGCAAAGTAACCATAAACTTCCCGGATGAATCACTCTTCGTCCAGCCATCACCGTCTAGCGCCTCTAGCCGATTCAGCCCGGACGCATATTCCCGTTTTTTGGAACAATATGTGGCGTTTACTCTTGAACACGTCAGGTTAGGTTACGTTAGGTCACGGTCAGGTTAGGTTAGATTTCCTAAACTTACCACTATGGTACATTTGTGTGGGAAGCACAATGAGGGTATTTTCGAGAAAATCCTATGGTTCGTTTCGGAGCTACAGCCAAGCGTCTTCACTTGGCAACCACATACTCGCATAAAGTTGGGGGATATGCACCCTGGACCAGGCAGCTAAGGGGAAAACGCCTGATTTCCAAGAATGTGACTCATCCATAACACCTGCTCTGTTCTATTATATCATCCTCCTTTGTCTCTCTCTCTCTCTCTGTATACCATCCCTTCTTTCACCCGATGTCCATCATCATCAACTCTATTCTACCATCATACATTTTTTTTCTTCAGAATAAAGTAATGAAATGATAAAGATTTATAATACATTCGTCGATGATTCACCCTTAAGCGAGCCAGTCGAAGTTATTTATATCAGAGTTGATATTTTTGTCACTGTTCACTGATGTACTGGTGATGCGCACGCCACAGCAGGATGGAAATTACGGCTTCACAAGTATAAGCCAGGGACTGATATCAGGATGAAGGATGATTTGTGCAGCTCCGGTTAAAGAAAAAAAAGGAAGGGGAGGGACAGGAGGAGGGAGAAGTGCAAGATGTAGGAAGAGGGGAAGAGTAAGTAAGATAGGATAAGTTCAGTGTAGGAGAAAAAGGTGAAAAATATTGGGCTCAGAGAGAAATTAAAAATTTGTGTTCAAAAAGAGCTGGGAAAATCAAGGGAAGGGAAGATGAGATGTAGGGTGTTGCAGGAGACAGGGATATGTGGGGGAAGGCATGGGAGGTGGGCAAGGGCAAGGCGTCACGCACAGGGAAGTTAAGAGAACTTACGACCATGAGAGTTTGGCTGAGGTCACACATCAACACAAAGCCGCCGCCTTTCACTCTTCTTCCTATACTTCTCCTACGTTTTCCTTCCACTCCTTTCTTCCTCCCTCCCTCTAACCATCCTAATCTATTTATTAACCCGACTCCTTACATCTCTTCTTTCCTCCCATCACCCATTCCTTCATAGCTTGTCGCCTTCCCTAACTCACCGACTCACTCCCACGCCACGAGTTCCTGTTATCGCGCCTCCCTCTATCCTGTCACAAAACTCGTCCCTCATCTCAACGTGAAAATGAAAAAAATTGATAAAAATAATGGGGAATAATTAACTGAAAAATCATCAGAACAAACCAAGTATTAAGGTGATTAAACCACATGAATAATAAACACTGCGAAGTTTTCCAGCCTTAAGATACTAATTATAAAATTACTTACAACATACAAGGTTCTGAAAAGATCAGAAGGTGAAAAAGATCTTGGAGTGAGGGTGAGCCCAGACCTCCAACCTAGGAAACAATGTATTGAGGCCAGAAATAGAGCTAATAGAGTATTAGGCTTCATTACCAGAAGTGTTAAAAGTAGAAGTGCGGAAGTTATTCTAAAGCTTTATCTGTCTCTAGTCAGGCCTCACCTAGACTATGCGGTTCAGTTTTGGTCTCCATATTACAGGATGGATATAGCCTTGTTAGAAACAGTGCAGAGAAGGATGACCAAAATGACACAAGGGATGCGTAACTTTAGTTATGAGAAGATATTGAAGTTATTAAAATTACACTCACTCGAGAGACGCAGAGTAAGGGGCGATCTGATAGAATTTTTTAAGTGGATAGAGGGATTTAATAAAGGAGAGGTAGGAAAAGTTCTTACTTCTTTTAACCAGGGTAGAACAAGAATTAATGGATTCAAGCTGGAAGGGCGTAGATTTAGAAAGGAGATAGGGAAAAACTGGTTCACAAATAGGGTGATGAATGAATGGAATGGTCTCAGTAGACAGGTAGTTGGTGGGGAGTCATTAGGGAGCTTTAAAGAGGGGCTGGATAGGTTCATGGATGGGGATGAAAGGTGGATGTAGGTAGTGTTAGGTGACAGGAACTACCACGTGTAGGTCTCGCGGCCTCTTGTAGCTTCCTTATTACCTCCGCCAACGAAGTTGGAGGGGTTATGTTTTCACCCTGATCTGTCTGTCTGTCTGTCTGTCTGTTTGTTAGTGTACAGGATTTCTCGAAAAGTTACGAATATATTTGGACCAAACTCGGTATACCAAGTCTATTTGGTATAAGGAAGAACTGATTTTATTTTGGATGAAATCTATTGACAACTGTTGCCATGGCAACCAATTGATGAAATATTCGGCCGGAGGTATGCGCTCATACTGAGTGCATAATGCATATATATATATATATATATATATATATATATATATATATATATAATATATATATATATATATATATATATATATATATACATATATATATATATATATATTTATATATAATTGATGAAATACTCGGGCGGAGGTATGCGCTCTACTGAGTGCCCCCCCTAGTTTTCTTATGTTCTCTCTCTCTCTCTCTCTCTCT
>JACEEZ010019139.1:253176-258176 GCA_016584305.1 Chionoecetes opilio
CCACTAGCCCAACTGGAAATTATAAATGTGGGGTAGTGCTGTGGGGAAAGAATGGGTTAAATTTAAGTGAAAAAGGATTTAAATTACAGCTAAAACTTGAAAAAAAGGTTTTAGCTACTGTCCGTCAGCTATGGGGGTGGCCGGTGCCATAAGGTGGCAAACGTATCATTTAAAAGGGGCTACCCACGGGGTATTACAAAAAATGTTGTAGCATTCCAAATGAGTAGCTTAAGGTAGCTCAGCTTTTTCAAAGTATCTAAGGAATTATCAAAAAACAATAATTTAGGGTGATACCTTAATTATCCCCCACCGTTTACCATAAAAGTTTTTTTAGCAATGCATTTGTTTAAAATTTCCCATTAGGAGGTCAAAGATTCTTTTTATTAACTAGTTAACATCCAATAACGTAAATATATGTCTCCCCCCCCCAAAAAAAAAAAAAGAAGAAAGAAGTAAATTACAATTATAAAAACAAATTTTGGTTTAAATTTTCCAATACCCTCAGTAATCTAGAGTCTGAGTTAATTTTTTTTGGTAAAAAATAATAAAATAATAATATAACTTTTTTTCTTTGAGTAGTTAATCAATAACAATTAAGAAATATCAAGACCTTTTGATAACGAAATTTGGAAATGAGTGATAATTACATTTTTTCAAGTAATCTTTTGATGACACAGCACATTTGAAAAGTAAAATGTAGATGTGCAACGTCAACAAAGATCCCAAAAAACCCTGGGGAACAGGCCCCCCCTTCGCCCCAACACAAGTGCTTTTACGAGAACATTCAAGCAGAATATCGAAGTGAATGCAGGATTTTAGCGCCCTATTCATTGAACAGGAAGATATGAAACATGCAGACCTGCACAACCAGAATACTGAAAGATGAGAGAGCTGTCTGTGCAGTTGGGGATGTTTTTTGGTGATTTGGTGAATCTTTAAAGAACCATCCGCCCTTTGTTAACATATGAATGCTACTGTGCCCCCGTGATGTAGCAGAGGATTTAAAAAGGGCAAGGCGTGGGGCGAGGGAATCCTATGTTTACCTTAAAGAAAGAACGATGGGAGCAGCCCTCCGTTAGTAAAAATTCAGATCGTTACCTAATTTGAAGCTTAAGATTTTCAGTGATGCAACAAACAAAGAGGGGGGAAATCGAAGGGAGAGCCCTATCCTTCGAGAACAAAGGATTTTTGGAATATGTTAATGAGGTCAGAACGTGATTTGACAGGGGGAAGTTCTAGAATACCCACTGGTTTTGCAGGGTCCATGCCACGCCTGATGGATTCCCTGAAAAAACAGAAAAAGTCAACACTGTCAAGGGAGCTTAAAAAGAATGTCACTCCAACAGAAGTCGACCCCCACCATCAGCCGTGGATAGGGGGAGGGCCATTATTCACAAGATTAAAGGTGACAGAAAACCCCCTTTGGTGATTTTGCATCAAAATCTTGTCAAGGCTCCCATGAGGCATCAAACAGTGACCGCAAGAATTTGGTTTGACGTCTATCGGGAACACTTATTAAAGCTGTTGAGAGCGTGAGAAGTCCACAACGGCAGACCAGTAAAAAAAAACATCAAAGCCAAAAAGTTGGTAGTACAGTGGAGAAAGTTTCTGCCCTCGACAGAAAAAAAAAAACCAGCTCATTAGTTCCCACAAAGGAATGGAAAAAAGAAAGGATTTTTGAGAGACCCCAGGGAAAAATATGTATGAAATGTAAAGAATTTATCAAAAATAAAGGCAGGGTTGTAACTTGTCACAGGCTGAAATCCTCAGGAAGAGGCAGTACCGGGATTTTTACACGCAGACATGGCCACATCGGGTTTTTTCAGACATTTGTTGTTGTGCTGAGACACAGACGGTTTTTACTGCTTCTCCCTTTTAACAAGGATATCGGTGCCTCATTGTATTAAAATGGGAAACAAAAGCCAAAACCCAAATAATTGAGGTCCAGAAAGGGCCATGTTTCCCGGAAAATCTGCGTAAACCCCATCTTTGGGCAGCATTCATTCACTGGGTGTGATGTGTCACACTTTGGGCGGGGAAGGTGAGCCCCCCAAAAAACTGTTGAAGATGACCCCGGGGTTCAGAAATTTTTTTGTGAATTTGGGAAAAAGGAATGGCTGTATCCAACACTGGTAGACAGATTAGAAAAATTACAGTGGGATTTAGCCTCTAAGACGGCTACGACTAAATTTAATGAGCTGCGCTATGTTTTTTTGCATCAAAGAAAAGAAAATTTGAGCCACACCAACTACCTCCATGGCAAAGCTTTACACAAGCACATTCGCGAGCAAATTATCAAACGCAATCTGGAGAAGGGTGGAAGGCAACCCGAGTACACACCAAGAGGTCACGGATGGAAAAGCTTAAAAGAAAATTGGAGATCGGGAAGACATGATCGACTGGATGGATTACCCACTGTCCTGAAATATAATGGAACTCCTTGCAGTAATTGTTCTAAAACGTGAGGCTTCCAAAGGACTTGTGTATTAATGGACGAAGTGCCAGAGCTCTGATACGTCCCATGCGAGAACCAGCCAGATGACGAGGAAGAGGAGATCCCACAGTAGATGGGGGAAAACTTTGAGATGAGGATTTTGACTGAACATGGTCGGTTTTTTACCCCAGGAAAAAGACGGTTTCAGTTTTTTGAAATACGAACATTACAAAGTTGAAATTTTGGATGGGGCACTTTTTTGGACATTGGATGATTTTGGTATTTTAGTAACTGTATGGGACTATGTATGCAATTATCTTTATTACTGGTACAACTGAATGTTATTATTTTTCATGATATAAGAAATTTTTAAAAGTTTACGAAACGTTTGTCAGAATAATTAAAAGTGCAAGAAAAATCTAAATTTTGGGTATCAGGAAAAAAAGTTTCCATAGGGTTAATTTTAACATGTTTAATATTTTGACAAGCTTTACTATTTTAGTGGAGATAACGGTAGTTCCGATGCAAAAAAATTTGGGTTTTTTTATGTAGATTTTTGTGTGAAATTGCTCATTTTGGGGTAAAATTCTCAAACTGCCTAAAATATTGAGATTTGGAGTGCACATTCATCATTTTTAAAGGGTTTTAAACTCGTAACATTAATTTTAAAAGGGGGGACAGTCATATATCCCACATAAAGTATATTTAAACAAATTTTTTATTTTTACTTAATGGTTTGTTTTTGGAACAAAATTTCAAAGTAATAAAATAAAAGTATGTTAAAATTTGGTTATTTTTCTGAAAATGGTTTTGGGGAGACATCATAAACTTCTGTAATAACCTTAAGCTATCTTCCCAAATTTCTATCAGGGAAAAATGTATCCCCCTTAAATATATCTTTCAAGAAAGGAGTATTAAAAATTTGGCCCCCTTGACTGCTACCGACGACCAAATTTGGCCTAGGGTGAGGATATAGTTAGAAATACCTTTTTAAGATGTGATGGCCAAAACCCAAAATACTAGCGTGATTATTTGGGCGTTTCCTAAAATAAGGTCATCAAAAGACAAAAATTTCCAGTTTACCAATGCCGGGGTGATGTTTTAAGGGACCCATCCCCCCAAACCCACTCACCCGCCAAAAACAAGAGAAGCATTCCTAGTCATGTACAACCCTCTGGTTGCTAGAATAGGGGGCTCCCTAGACCCCCTCCAAATCAAGAGTTATTTTTAAGAAAAGGGGTATCCCCGTGCAAAATTATGGGATCTAGAAACTATCATCATACCTGAACAGTTACCCAAAGGGATCAAAAAACCAGATCACTATGTCACCCCATGTCAATATGTTAAAGTAAATATGAAGTGTCTACCTTGGGAAAAAAAATGCCCCCCGGTTTTCTTTCCCAATTACACATAGTTAAGAGCCTCTAAATAGTTAAATAAGAAAACTGAAGAAAAACAGTCTAAATTGGAGTGTTTAAAAAGATATTTAAGCAAATTTAAAGGGTGACTTTATCGAAAAAATGGAAGGAGCAGTAAATCTAATAAGGAAATTTTTTACCCCCCCATGCAGTGGGAAAGATTTATCAACCACCCCCATCAGAATAGTTTCAATTGTGTTCAAAACTAAACAAGATGCTAGTTTAAAAGACTTCTGCAGAACCCCCCCCCGGGAAATTTTGCCAATTAGGGGATGTCCTACAGAACAGATAAATTCGCTAGTGGCGACACCTTTAAAGGGTTTAAAAAATTAGGGCTAAAGGGGAAAAAGATAGAAATTTTACAAAATTCCCATGGCCCGAAAAAATATTCAGGAAAATAGCCCCCCTAGCCCCAAAAGGGTTTTAAACATTTTTTTTGGTTCTTTTCAAGCCCTTTCTATTAAATAAAACATAAAGTACCATTTTTAAAGGGTTTGATAGCCCAGAATTTGGGGAAGAATTCTATATGGATAATTGCAGGGGACAATAAATTTGAGGAAGAACTAAAACAAATTTATAAAATGGGTAATAAAGGTCAGGAAGGCCCGCCTCCCCTTACGATTTTGGGTACTAATTCTCCAAGACTAGAAAGGGGTATGGAAGGGTTTCCTTAAAATTTTAACCCCCCCAGAGATCCAAACAGTGTTGGATTTGGTGGGAAGAAAAATGATAAAACTGAGATTAAAGTGTCCCGATTTTTCTAATGTGGGCCCAAAAAAGAAACACTCTTAATTCAGGCGCCAAATATTGACCCCTTTGGGTAGTGAGCCCAAAAAATATAAGGGGTAAATATTTAAAACAAAAGGCCTGGGGGGAACACCCCGATTGGGATACCCCCCAGATGGGAAATATACAACAGAATGGGAGACTATAAAATCTGAGTTTTTAAGATAAATGAAGTTCAATAAGGAGAAGAATAAATGCGATGGGCGACAACCCCCAGCAACTCAAAATTTGTGATGCTTTTAAAAAAATGCATACGGTGCAGTGCTTTTCTTAAAAGGAGAGGAATGTAAATTTTTATGTCAAGGCTGGGTTACCCCAAATTTGGCCTAGAACATTTCCTCAAAAGGAGCTGACTGCATTTG
>JACEEZ010019139.1:263176-275676 GCA_016584305.1 Chionoecetes opilio
TTTACGGTTCTACTGAACACTATTGAAGCAGCAGCAGGTAATATGTGTTTTTTTCTTATCTTTACCACATATTTTTTGCCCCTTGATCTGTTTAGATTTATGTAGGGAAAAAAGTTTGATCTAGTAGGAATAACCACATTATAGTGTAACACAAAAGTAACAGTAAAGTGTGATGGGTTTATGGAGATGTGTGATTGTGATGTCAGTGGAGTTAATATATATATATATATATATATATATATATATATATATATATATATATATATATATATATATATATATATATATATATATATATATATATATATATATATATATATATATATACTATATATATATATTATACATATATATTATACATATATATTATACATATATATTATATATAAATTATATATATAAATTATATATATAATTATATATATTATATATATATATATATATATATATATATATATATATATATATATATATATATATATATATATACATTATAGTAGGTTTTTAACTTACTCTGTACATTGTACAATACGCTTCCGTCATAGTCCAGTTGCCAGGTTGAGAACCTTGTTGTTGCGAGAAGTGTATTGGTTTTTTATGGTTTCATACTCAAATGGGTCTATAGAAAAGATTTAGCTCGGTTGCCAGAGTGCCAACCTTGGGGAACTCCGATAATTGGCATAAATCTAAGATGGCCGCCGCGGACGAAGGTGGAAAATAACTTTTCAACCAATCAACCTTCAATCATGCGCGATACATTTTTTCCGTATAATTTCGATGTGAGGAACCGATTTCTGAGGTCAGTTGCGTAGTTTGGGGTCAAATTCAGGGTCAAAGGTCAAGTTAAAGGTCATTTTTGGCCAAAAAATGTATTATAATAATAATTGCATTATCAGAACGAGGGTGGTCAAGTGTTTATTCATTAACGGCGATCACTCCCATTCATCATCAGAGCCGAATGCAAGATCAAGATGATCAGTTTCCTCGTCATTTTCCACATCTGCTTCTCCTTCCTCTTCCACTTCATCTTGGTCCTACGTCTCCTGTCTTGAAGGGGTTCAAGCAAGCGTCACTAGAAACACAAGCGCAGTACACAGTGAATGATATCGCCGTTAATGAATAAACACTTGACCACCCTCGTTCTGATAATGCAATTATTATTATATTAATAAATGCTTTGGCCGAAATGACCTTTAACTTCACCTTTGACCCTGAATTTGACCCCAAACCACGCAACTGACCTCAGAAATCGGTTCCTCACATCGAAATTATACGGAAAAAATGTATCGCACGTGATTGAAGGTTGATTGATTGAAGTTATTTTCCACCTCCGTCCGCGGCGGCCATCTTAGATTTATGCCAATTATCGGAGTTCCCCAAGGTTGGCACTCTGGCAACCGAGCTAAATCTTTTCTATAGACCCAATCGAGTATGAAACCATAAAAAACCAATACACTTCTCATGAGAACAAGGTTTAGTACAGAACACCTATGGGTGGCAAACGGACTATCGGGACAAATTCCTTTAGAGGCTTATCCTCGTGAGGTTCGGGGCATATTTTAGAATAGTCCACGATACAAAATCGACGTTTTCTTACACAAAAACCTTCCCTAACGTCACTAATCTGCGCGTGGTTTAACCTTGTTTTTTTTCTTGTTTGTTTGTTTGTTTGTTTAGAGGATAATGCCTCAAGAGCCGTAGTGATCTACCGCTGCAGCATATGTTGTTGGCCGAAGCCACCACCCCGGGAGGGGGGTCACAAACCCCCGGCTAACACCCGGTACCCATTCACTGCTGGGTGGACAGGGGCTCGGGATTTAAGAAAGACCACCCATCTATCTTCGCTCCGCCCGGGGATCGAACCCGGAACTTCTCGGTTGTGAGCTGAGCGTGCTAACCACTACACCACGGAGTACCCCTAACCTGATAGTATGCCTATTAATCTTGGGCTAAACAACTATTTGAGTGTTATAGACGAGTGGAATTTTCAGTTAGTTGAGGAAGCATGGACTTTTTCTTTCGTCAGATCATCCCTCCCATCTCACTATATAATATCTCCTCTCCCCTCCATCGCTCCCATCATAACCCAGTTAGCAGATTCCCCTTTTGTATCTATATAAATGCTTCCCTCCCTCCCTCTCTTAGCCTCCCACCTTCGTTCCCTCTTCACATATAGGCGTTTTCTGCGGGGGAGCAAGAGAAATTTCGCTTGCTAGCGGTCACTTTTCTCTTGCTGTATCCCCACAGAAAACGTTCGCCGTCGCTTGCTCCATGAGATGGCGACGCGGCGGCGGATATGTAAGCAAAACAAAGATCAAATGACTATTTTGACCCTCTAAATATTTTCACACTGGGACGTATCCTATACCGTCATAGTCAGAAAAGTGTCCTGTGGCGTCTGCGTCCATTTTTTTTCTCCCTCCCAGTTGCTTGCTCTGTACAGGGGTCTTATTCGCCCATGTATGGAGTATGTATCACATGTTTGGGGGGGATCCACTCATACAGCTCTCCTAAACAGGGTTGAGTCAAAAGTTTTTCGTCTCATCAACTCCCCTCCCCTGACTGGTGACTGTCTTCAATCTTTAATTTGGCAACAAAGGGTTACAATTAATGCTTTTAAATCTGAATGGGGGCAGGTAAAAAGTGGGGTTCCACAAGGGTCTGTTTTGGGTCAATTACTATTTTGATTGACATCAACAACTTTGGGATTAGCAGTGATATCAGCAAGTTTGCTGATGATACTAAGGTAGGTAGAATTATTAGATCACCGCCTGATGTAAACATATTGCAGGGAGACAGATAAATTAAATGAGTGGATAGTCAGGTGGCAGATGGAATTTAATATCGATAAGTGTAGCGTTATTAATGTTGGTAAAAAAAATCCTGGTAATAGATACACCATACGCAATGTATCGCTGAAAAGATCAAAAGGTGAGAAAGATCTGGGAGTGAGGGTGAGCTCAGACCTCCGTCCTAGGAAACAATGTATTGAGGCTAGAAATAGAGCTAATAGGGTGTTAGGATTCATTACTAGGAGTGTTAAAAGTAGAAGTGCTGAGGATATTCTAAAGCTTGATTTGGATCTAGTCAGACCTCACCTAGACTATGCGGTTCAGTTTGGTCTCCGTATTACATGATGGATATAGCCTTCTTAGAATCAGTGCAGAGAAGGATAACCAAAATGATACATGGGATGTGTAACTTTAGTTATGAGAAGAGATTGAAGCTATAAAATTTACACTCACTCGAGAGGCGTAGAGTAAGGGGCGATCTGCAAGAAGTTTTTCTATCAGGGTAGGCCGGGTAACCCCTACTTGGGATTACCCTACTGATGTAATCAGTTACTGATGATTATTATTGATGTAATCAGGGTAGAACAAGAAGTAACGGATTCAAGCTGGAAAAGCGTAATTTAAAAAAGAAATAGGGAAAAACTGGTTCACAAATAGGGTGGTAAACGATTGGAATGGACTCTGTAGACATGTAGTTAGTGCGGAGTCATGAGGAAGCTTTAAAAGGAGGCTAGATAATTTCATGAATAAATTTCATGACAGGTTGATGTAGGTAGTGTTAAGTAACAAAAACTACCTCGTGTAGGTCTCACGGCCTCATGTAGCTTCCATATTTTCTTATGTTCTTAAATCACCGCCACAATGTTGCTTCTCTTGCTATCTTTTACCGTTATTTTCATGCTCACCGCTCTTCTGAACTTGCTAACTGCATGCTTCTCCACCTACCGCGGCCTCGCTGCACAAGACTTTCTACTCATCCTCATCCCTATTATGTCCATCTTCCTAATGCAAGAGTTAATCAGTTTTTTTACTCTTTCACCCCTTTCACTGGTAAACTCTGGAACTCTCTTCCTGTTTCCATTTTTCCACCTTCCTACGACTTAAATCTTTTTCAAGAGAGGAGTGACAAGAAACCTCCCGAACTAAATTGGCCCACCCCCATTTCTTAATTATTACGAGCGAGCGCAAAGCGCTCGCGATTCCTCACTGGATACAGGATTTTTCTCACTTCAGCGGCCGACCCGACCCGACCCG
Source organism: Chionoecetes opilio (assembly GCA_016584305.1). NCBI lineage: Eukaryota > Metazoa > Arthropoda > Malacostraca > Decapoda > Majidae > Chionoecetes > Chionoecetes opilio. Next base: position 267,223 of record JACEEZ010019139.1, read on the forward strand.
ACCCGACTGACTGTCACGCTTTTCAGGAGCTTATATCTTTGGAATCCCGCTTCCGATTGACAAGCGGTCTTCGCCATCTGATAGCCCCATTCAATCCCTTTTGTGCTTGACATATTTTGTCTCACGTGAGGGGTCAGCATGGCGCGTGGCGCGTGCCGCGTGAGGGGTGTCAGAAAACTCTCTCTTTCTTTATGAGAGACTTTTGTTTCATTCCTTACTTTCACTAAGGAATGAAACAAAAGTCTGAGGCAAAAATAAAATGTAGATATGGAAAATGAGGCCATACGAGTGTAGCTCAGTAGCTCAGTGTACAAAATACAGCTAGTTAAAATACAACTAGGTAAATACAAACACACACACACACACACACACACACACACACACACACACACACACACGTACTAGGATACTTATCTGCGTAAATTTAGAACTTATGATTATTTGAACATTCAAATATTAACACTGGGGCATAAATATAAGAACAGTATAACACAGGGAATGTTTGGAGAGAGAGAGAGAGAGAGAGAGAGAGAGAGAGAGAGAGAGAGAGAGAGAGAGAGAGAGAGAGAGAGAGAGAGAGAGAGAGAGAGAGAGAGAGAGAGAGAGAGAGAGAGAGAGAGAGAGAGAGAGAGAAACATACACACACGTTTGTGTGTCTGCGTGGTTTAGTGGTCTAGGAGCGTTTCTGCCCATTCAGTGGTAGCGCGTTCGATCCGCGCTTGCTCTCGGGGATTTTTCACTGACAAATGTGTGCAGTTATTGTCCCCCTTGAGCAAGGGAATGGGATGTGTGTGGTGTGTGAGGTATCAGCATTACCCAAAGATAGTCAGTACGAGCTACTTCCTTACGAGATCTTTCCTGGAGGGTAAAATTTGCGATCGATAGTCCAACTCGCGTGGGCAAGACCGCACGGGTGAATGTGTGTGTGTGAACACACACACACACACACACACACACACACACACACACACACACACACACACACACACACACACACACACACACACACACACACACACACACACACACACACACACACACACACACACACACACACACACACACACACACACACACGCACACACACCACACACACACACACACACACACACACACCTCCGTGGTATAGTGGCTAGAGCGCCTAGCTACGAATCTACGTGCCCTGGTTCGAATCCAACTCAGGGCAGCCGGCGTGCAGCCCACAGCTGTTAATTTTTGTTTTCGGGGTTGGTCGATTAACGGGTACTTCCGGAAACCTGGAGAAGGTAACTGTGGTAACCTGGATGTCACACTAGCCCAGTCTCCCGGGGTTAGCGGGTTGTCAAATTGTCATCCACCACAGGCTCTAGGGCTAATGCGATGGAGATGAGCACCGAGGCCACGCGCAGCATAGCGTATGCCCCCATATTTACCTTACCTTACCTCACACACACACACACACACACACACACACACACACACACACACACACACACACACACACACACACACACACACACACACACACACACACACACGGGCAGGCAGAGAAACAGAGAATCCCACCCTAAATATATAGGTTTATGGGTGGATGACGACCTGTGATGAAAGGGTACCAAACAAATATAAGAAAATACGGAAGCCGATGTAGCAGTACATATTCCGGGGTAGAAAGGATTCCTGGAAGCATAGTGGGCCAGGCGTGGAGGTTGGCGGGGTCGGTGGCGATCCCTCCCTGGGGCGCGGCGTGATGAATATGCATAAGACTTGACACATATGTATACAAACCCATCAGTGTTGACACCGCGCGACCCCGACTTTTGTACCCCGCCATTTACATAAGAAGTCTTGGAGGTGCAAGTTTGACGTGTTCACCCTCTTTTTCTATCTCCGACGTCCACCGCCATCTTGCACACACGGTTCCCTTCCCTTCATACCTACACTTTTCCTCGCCTCACTGACATTTCTGTCCCTCACTTCCTCTTTCCTCCACTCTCCTCCTCCCTCCCACCTTACCACCTCACGTGGGATCAGCCCAAGTCACGCGCACCGATATATTTTACGAGCGCGTTGGTCTCTTCACTCAAGGTTTCGTTGCGTGAGTTCTCGAGGCCTTACGTCACCCCGACAGTGCCAGATGGGTGCGGGAATAGGGCGAGCGGGGGGGGGGGGGGGGGGGGGGGATGTCTGTTGTCTATCTGTCTCTGTGTGTGTGTGTTTAGGGGAAATAAGGATGCGAGACAATATATAAGAATTAGTTTTTCAATTGACAGACCTTGACATTGTCTTTAACTCAGACTGTGTTATGGGATTAGTAGAAAGACTGATATCAGTAGTGACGAGGTAAAAGTACAGCACCTCATAATGGGGGGGGTTTTCCGGATATTCTTGCTGAGTGGCAGCAGCAAGAATTTCATTTTCCCCTGTTTTAAGGTTCGGAGTGTTAGTTCGTCCTCATGCATTTTTTTTTCCTTTTTTCACATCACAAAAGACTGGCCAAACGCAAAAAAAAAAGAGGTAACAAAAAGCCCGTTTAGTTCCTAGTCCCTACAAAGAAGACAGTACGACCAGTAAGACGCCTTAATCGGCGAAGGACGAGCGAGCCCGTAGAAACCCGCCGCACGTCACCCTGAGTTTGACCTGTGAGACATTGCTAGGTGTGTGGTCTCAAACCACACCAAATTTCAAGCCTGACAAATTTCATTCCTGCCTCCCATCCCGCGCTGCCAAACTGTCTGTTCACTTTGACCTTCCATAAGATATTAATTTAAAGTACTAATGATACTTTGTCATTTTTTGTAAGGGCTTCATTACAATATACATAATTGGAATCATACAGGAAAAAATGAGGGTTGTTGATCAGTCTTACAATAATATAATAATGATTTTATTATGAATATACCCAATACCTCTCAGCAACGTACACCCTGTATGACTCCTGTCTCATATATATATATATATATATATATATATATATATATATATATATATATATATATATATATATATATATATATATATATATATATATATATATATATATATATAGCTTACCTATATTTCTTAACTGCAACCCTCATCATACTTTTGCTCCCTAACTCACTTCTCCCTTTTGCTTCACGAATCTTTCACTTCCGATTATTTTATTTCTTTTTTGCATAGTATATGTGCAACCGTAAAGTGAAGAAGTGCTTGAGGAGTTTATTCTTAATGTTATGACAAGAAGGAAATATAATAGTGTTTGTCTGGGTTTCTGTCAGATGCACAAGGCGGCCTACCAAATTGCTCTTCTTTGCTAAGCTGTTTTCACTTTCTCTAAATATTTTCTCTGCTTTCTCAGATACATGCAAACAGTCATTAGTACAATAAACTAAGCTGTTTTCTTTATACTCTTTTAGCTGGGTAAGTTTTTGCACAGAATCTGGCACTGATGACTGCTTAGTCTCGACTGCTAGCAGACACGACGGGCAATGAGTAGCAGACTTTTTCACTTTCCTGATGCAGTAACCTACAATGTAATGCAGGCTGCTCATCTCTGCTTGATCAATTGCCTTATCGCTTGAGATCTGTTCAATACACAGTTTATCTGTTTCCCAGTCCAAAGAATCATTTGTTATCACACTTGGCTTGACAAGGAATTCAGCAAAAAAGTCACGGTCGTCTACCGTGTAGCTGCTTGCACTTGAACATTTCAGAAACTGAGCAACTGAAATCACTTTGACAGCTTGTCGAAATCCTAAGGCAGTTGGTACTGGGTTTTTCAGTATTATGGAGCTAAACAAGTTCTCAAGGCAATCCTGAGTGAACCTGGATGTGAGGAAGTATTTATGATCTTTGGCTAAATAGTTACTTTGAAGATCGAGGATTGTAGTCGTGGGTAATATCACGCCCGTTTGAACTGGTTTCCACTGTGCCTTAACCCCAATTGCCATGTTATTGAACACCCACATTACTTTCTCAAGATGAAATATAGCTTGCCCATAACAAGATTCGTTGTGTTTGCTTAGTGCCATACCTAAGGCGTTTTCTGCGGGGATCCTGATTGCAACCGAAAAATTTTCGGTTGCTCAAATTTCGATCCCTGTTCAACCATCCAGGGAAGATGATTGGCCCGACCCGCAATCATTTGTTGTTGTTGTTGAGACCGTTTGCAACCGAAAATTTTCCGATTGCAATCAAAAATTCCCCGCAGAAAACGCCTCTAGCTGTCTACTTGACATTAAGTCAAACCACTTGTTTATCAGTTCAATGAACCATGCTGCTGTAAGTAAATAATTACTGTATCCTTCACACTCAACCAAGTAATGAAGTCCTGAATACACTGAATGGCTAAAGAAACTTTAAAGAAACTTAAAAGTTTACTTTAAAAAAACTTAAAGCACCAGACACTTTCATTTTATCAAAATGAGATGGATTAACATGAGCTTCTGTTAGTTTTGGGGCAAACTTCAAGTCATTGTCACCCTGAAAAGTTAACAATTTGATAACATGCTGAACTGTCACTTCCCTCGAGGGCAGCTAATTTTTTTCTACAACAGCATCGCTCAAATTAATGATATTGCCTTTCACTACGGATGGCCATAAGTTCTTGACAATATGAGGCACACATATTCATCATGAAGATGAAGATGAAGAACATCATGCATTAAGAAAAGAAATTCATTATTGCTAGATGGATGAGGAATTTTGTTTACTACTCTGCAGTTCAGTGAACAAATAATACCAAAGCTATGCAGAAGGGCCCGGTTTGCACTGCCCATGTCTGATGTACCAGCACTAACATGTAAGCCAATACCCTTCGCTCGTGTTACTATTTCCAGAACAACAGGTTTTAAAGTTTCCCCCTTGACACTGTTTCCAGAAAAATAGCATGCCACTATCTGTTTCCACCTTGTAGTAATACCCCTTAGCATGAAGACAAGTGCATCAGCTGCTGTACCACTGTGTTCAGGAAGTGTCATGTCACCCCTCTAACAGCTTGACGATCGGTCCTAATAGAGTCCCGCTTGAATGCACATTTCATCTAAAAATTAAGCAACACTCCCTCTCTTCGATCTGGTTTCATTGCAGTAACCTTTATTTGTAAAAATGAAAACACTTCTTCTAATATACCGGGTTCCATACTAACAAACTCAAGTCTTTTCCTCAGTGACCGAAGGGAAGGTAGGGGATGCTTTTGTTGCAAAAGCAAATCATAACCTGTTGACCCACAAGCAAACCTCAGCTGAAGGCCCTTCTTAACTCTCTTATTTGACCACTTCATTCCTCAGCTATTACCACCCTGACTGCCACGACCGAGACTAGAAAGCTGGTCCTTGTTAAAGACCATTGACATGCTACTTCCTAAAGCTGTCTTTTCATTTAAGGCTTGACATTTTTTCTTTCGCTCCTTTACAACCTTTACTCTGAGATGTTTTATTGTCCTCATAAGTGCTGCTTCCCGTAACTCTCCAATAGGGTTTATAGCAACAACTGTTACCACACAGCAGACCATAATATCAGAGTCAAGTACACATCGATGAACAACAGACACTTACGATCGCACGTACGAGTAGTTTGTATCACTGAGGAGGAAGAGGAGAGCGAGAGGCAGAGCAGCTTCATAGATGCAACATGGCGCCTTGGAGTCACGTGACCTAAACTGACCAATCACGCGCGACCTGATTTGTCGGAGCATGGCCAAACTCTCCCTATCTATGGCTCTGGTGTGTGTGTGTGTGTGTGTTATCATTAGAGATCGGGAAAACATGTTATTTTGACCATTTTAGGTTGTTTTTATGTTATGTATTTTGACCAAAATATGTGATAGAACAACTAAAATATGTGGTTTTAATCAGTGCTTTATTTCCGTGAAAAATGCAGGAAAACTAAATCAGAATGAGAAAACAAAATCAGACACCTGAACGATTGTAAAAGCAATTTGTAACCACGACTTTGTTCAGATTTTCTTCTGTAAGACGCTGTCTTCTGTCAGTCAACACATTTTTATAGACTGAGAAGCTCCTCTCTAAATCCACCCACATTGGCAACTGGGGCGAATTTCAGATTTGCTATGTCTGCTGGCCCCATTCCTTCAGGAAATGTGACACCGCCTCTGTCCGTCCTCTACTTGTAAAACTCCTTTGACTGAATGTAGTACTTCAATACCTGGGTTTCTTGTCAATACTGCCTCAAACTTTTCACGAAGTCGATCTTCGAAGTCGAGCCAGTTACAAATAATTTCAGTATTTAGTTACATAAAGCGGAAAATATTATTTTATTTCAGTGATGCAGTGCACGGTATATACTCGTTACCCCTGGCATCATTCACCAAAATCTGTTAACTTTTAACTCATTTCTAATAATTAGACATAAATCAGAAGACTGAAATACCGCTGTCAGTCTGACCCATCAGTGGACAGATAGGACATGAAGTTATCACTTGCAGAGATTGGATAAAAATGTTATTATTTAGGCCACTTTAGGTAATCTCTAGCAGAAATCATAATTTAGGTTTTTTTTTGCAAAAAGCACTGTTTTATGTGAAAAATATTTTTTATGTATTAAAATATTTTCCCAATCTCTAGTTATCATCATGGTCTTGAAAATGACACCATATGTTTGGTAGAGTCGATATTTTTGGACTTAAGTACATTCACACAGTCAAACTTGATTACACACGGATACACACACGGATACACACACGGATACACACACGGATACACACACACACACACACACACACTCCGGTACTCCGTGGTGTAAGGGATAGCACGCTCGGTCCACAACCGAGAAGTCCCGGGTTCGATTCCCGGGCGGAGCGGAAACAAATGTGTTGTTTCCTTAAAACCTGAGCCCCTGTCCACCCAGCAGTGAATGGGTACCGGGTGTTAGCCGGGGTTTGTGATCTGCTCTCCGGGGTGCTGGCTTCGGCCAACACAAAGCACTAAGGATGAATGATATAAAAATGTTGATATGGAGACGGGGCCACACGAGCATTGCTCTGGCCCTGTAAAATACAACTAGATGAATACAACTAGAAGATGAATATACACACACACACACACACACACACACACACACACACACACACACACACACACACACACACACACACACACACACACCTCATTAATAAGCGATAAGATATAAAGTATAAACAAACCAGATCAAGATTACTAATAAGGATAAGGAAGGAGGTGAGGAATAACCATGTTATGTAAAGTGATCTGCTACTATTCTCCCCTCATAGACAAAGATCCTCGGGGACTGAATACTATAACTTCCATAGTATCCATAAACGCATCAATGAGTTACAGACATAAATGCGTCCCTCCTGTGTATTGTTATCGTTGTAAAGCGAAGAGGAAGGTGAAATAATAATACAATGGTTGGAATGAGATAAATAATGTACTACCTAAGAAATAAAAGGGAGGAATGGAAAGAGGAAAAGAGGAAAAGAAAAATTTATGTCATGTTACTGGAAGCGTTGAGTTGAGAGAGAGAGAGAGAGAGAGAGAGAGAGAGAGAGAGAGAGAGAGAGAGAGAGAGAGAGAGAGAGAGAGAGAGAGAGAGAGAGAGAGAGAGAGAGAGAGAGAGAGGAGAGAGAGAGAGAGAGAAGAGAGAGGAGAGAGAGAGAGAGAGAAGGAGAGAGAGAGAGAGAGAGAGAGAGAGAGAGAGAGAGAGAGAGAGAGGAGAGAGAGAGAGAGAGAGAGAGAGAGAGAGAGAGAGAGAGAGAGAGACAGAGAGAGAGAGAGAGAGGAGAGAGAGAGAGAGAGAGAGAGAGAGAGAGAGAGAGAGAGAGAGAGAGAGAGAGAGAGAGAGGAGAGAGAGAGAGAGAGAGAGAGAGAGATTTATGAAGCCTAAACCCAAATATGTGAGAGCTAGATGGACAAAATTTATGAGCATAGGTAGGTGATAGGGGAAGGAGGCACACATCTACAGTGTACCTCGCAACGCAACACGATGAATACACGAAACGACAATCATCGACACAACCATCAACACTATATTGTTACTACCCATATCACCAGCATCAACATCCATCACCAAACAACACCCCTAAAAACAATCAAGCGCATTTATACAAAACTAACAATATATTGGACACAAAAATCTCTCTCTCTCTCTCTCACCCGTCAGGGTGGCTCGGTTGGTAGAGCTGCGGGCTCGCGTGTGCAGCGTCCCTGCGCATTCGGTCAGCGGTTCGAGCCCACCAAGTTCGTCCTGGCGTGGTGGCGCTTTGTATAGTCAATAACCTTGTAGTTGGTACTTGCAAAGTGTCTAGATAGGATCAAAGTATCTTATCTTATCGCTCTCTCTCATGACGATGAAAATAACACAATACAGAGCACAAACAGAGATGTACAAGAAAGCAACGTCACACTATACAATCTGACGAACCTTCTTTAACCCACTCTTCGTTCTTTAGATACGAAATTACCAGCGTAGGGGATTGGCTACACCCGACACTAGGAGGACAAAACGGCCACGTAA
>JACEEZ010019139.1:280676-285676 GCA_016584305.1 Chionoecetes opilio
TATATTAAATTTACACTCACTCGAGAGGCGTAGGGTAAGGGGCGATCTGATCGAAGTTTCTAAGTGGTTAAAGGGATACAATAAAGGAGATGTAGGAGAAGTTTTTACGGCTAGTAATCAGGGTAGAACAAGAAGAAATAGATTCAAACTGGAAAAACGTAATTTAAAAAAAATAGGGAGGAATTGGTTCACAAATAGGGTGGACAATTATTGGAATGGACTCAGCCATCAGGTAATTAGTGCGGAGTCAATAGGAAGTTATAAAAAAAATTAAAAAAGAAAAGAAAAAAAAAAAAGGAAGCTAGACAATTTCATGGATGGGGATGAAAGGTGGTGTTAAAGGAAAGGTAGGTAGTGTTAAGTAACTGGAACTACGACGTGTAGGTCTCACGGCCACTTGTAGCTTTCTTATTTTATTACGTTCTTATGTCTACTCATCTCAGTCTGCGTTTCTTCATGACGTGGTCAACACACATGTAAACCCTCGCCGCTGTTTTATTATAGTGTTTTGGATTCTACTACATAATTTCGACCTATCTTCCGTCGCACTGTGTAAACCTTACATAGGTCTAAGGTATCATCTTTCATGTATTTCTTCGTTGCGTCTAACTGTTTTTTTGTTGACCAATCTGCTCTCTCTCTCTCTCTCTCTCTCTCTCTCTCTCTCTCTCTCTCTCTCTCTCTCTCTCTCTCTCTCTCTCTCTCTCTCTCTCTCTCTCTCTCTCGTCAGCGCCAGGCATCCTCAGATCCCTTCCCACGGTACTCAGTTAATTTAATACAACATCATCTTGATGTTCAGCTGACCGTGCTACTCCGTCGTTCCTCTGGCCCCTTCCACACACACACACCCCTTTTCTCCCCGCGCAGACCACTACTCTTTACTCCTTTGCCAGCCATATATACCTAGCCCTGTACACACACACACACACACACACACACACACACACACACACACACACACACAACACACACACACACCCACACACACACACACACTCCGTAGTGTAGAGGTAGTACGCTCGGCTCACAGCCGAGAAGTCCCGGGTTCGATCCCCGGGCGGAGCGAAGACAGATGGGCTGTTTCCTTAAAACCCGAGCCCCTGTCTACCCAGCAGTGAGTGGGTACCGGGTGTTAGCCGGGGGTTGTGACCCGCCTCCCGGGGTGGTGGTTTCGGCCAACACTAAGGATGAATGATAAGAAGTTTGATATGGAGACGGGGCCATACGAGTGCAGCTCAGGCCCTGTAAAGTACAACTAGATGAATACAACTAGATGAATACACACACACACACACAACACACACACACACACACACACACACACACACACACACACACAACCTGACTCACTCAGCCCCGTCAATCAACACACTCAGTCGGTTGTGACGGCGTTTTCGTCCGGTGAAAGCCAAGCACGGACGTGGCGAGGATAGGGAGGCAGCGATACCAGCAGGAAGTGGTGATGCTGTCCTGTCCTTGCACCGCAAATCACTGCCACCGAGTTTATATATGGTTTTTTTCCATTCTAATTGTTGTTTAGAGTTGGCAGCGGGTCATCCTTTTCTCGTCTACGTTTTATCTGATGAGGTTAAGTTAAGCTTACGTTGCTTTCAAGGTTACAGCACCCCGACGATGTGTGAACCTCGCCAAGCCTCACGTCTCCCTCCCACTAGCCACTACAAGCTGATGTACAATTTTACGCTTTACCTTTAAAAGTATTTAGATTTAGGCCTACCTTTATCTGGAGGAATTTACAAAAAAGTATTTTTCACTTCAATGGTTTTCTTGTAAGTTTTAATTTTCCGTAAAAAAATAGTCTGGAATCAGAATAATTTACCAAAAATGATGACTTATATGAAACTACATAAAACAATTTTCTATTGATAGAAAACCTTTGAAGGAAGAAAGGAACCTTTGCGAATAAAATATTTCAAAAACTGTTTTCCTATAATCACGCCTTCTATGGATACCGGTGGCAGCGCAAATCAAATCCACGTCATTGATAGAGGATACGAGCAAACAAACGTACGGCTTCGGTGGCAGAAAATTCATTCCCAAATCCCATCAAGTACAGAACATGGAGGGAGTCATTTAAAAACCACGAACAAACAGTTTTCAATACACAGCAATATTTCTCGCGGCAAAGCAATACAGCTGGCGTACGGGACGGCCAGTTTTGATGTACAAATATTTACATACTAACAACCAATCTGTGCTTTTCGCTCCCTAGGTATATTTGTGTAACACATGTATATATTAGTAAAAATTTTGGTCAAAAACACACACACACACACACACACACACACACACACACACAACACACACACACACACACACACATACACACACACACATGTAAAATGTAAAAATATTGAATAAAATTTTGTCCACATGTTAAAGGCTGAACAACCAATGACGGATTCAATTTCTAGAGTCGGGATTGGCTTCCATCGACCGATATGGTGTACAGACCACTCAACATGCCTCCCTTCACCCACCACCACAACACAAACCACACTGACAGACCCAAACACATCAGCTATCAGTCCCTCGTCCTTCGCACATCCTTCCTGTCCCCACCAGCACCACAACCACCATCCTCACAACATCGTTCGTCTCCCCCTCCACTCTCGTTTCTTTATTCCCCCTACAATTACCTTTCATCCCTCCCCCAATTGCTTGCACCTTGAACCCCTCTTCCCCTAATGCTACGTCGGTCGGAAAAAGATAATTAAAAAGTGGCCATCAGGCGCCGGCCGCTCCCTCAGCTTATCTCGAAAACTGATTGGGGGCAGCGCTCCTCCCCCTTAATTATATTGGTCTCCAGTCCCATCCATCTCTTTTATCTCTTTGCATTTACTATATAATAATACGCTCTCTCTCTCTCTCTCTCGTACAAAAATGGGATGTGACGGTGATTTTCAAAGCTCTTCGTGCCAAGCTGTTGTGCATGGGGGGGGGGGGGGGGGGAGGAGAGAGAGAGAGAGAGAAGAGAGAGAGAGAGAGAGCGGTAAGGATCAGCATAGCAAGATGATTCCCTTAGTACTATTAAGTATAAGTAGTAGTATACGGTAAGGTGATTCTATTAATGTGACGTCTAATGTGACGGGCAGTCTACTGTGGTGATGGGGTTGAAACTGAGGACAGTCTCTCTCTCTCTCCTCTCTCTCTCTCTCTCTCTCTCTCTCTCTCTCTCTCTCTCTCTCTCTCTCTCTCTCTCTCTCTCTCATGGATAATTATTCCTACGGTTAAACAACAAATAATTACTTATTAAAATATTCCTGTTTCCATACGAATTCCTAAACATTTCCCCGTATATGGTTCCTGACTCCTGTAGAAACAAACTATATTAACTAGAATAAATCAACACTAAATAACCCGTTGGTTGCCTATATTTTGAGCCTAAGATACATTTAAAATTGAGATGAAATTTGTTCATCTTAAAGACAAGCATAAGCTCCTATGTGGAAAAGCATCTAGGTCATGGAAAGGAAAGAAAACAGATGGAAATAGTCTCTCTTTTCAGGATATACGCTCCTCCATCCCCGAAGTCCACGAGGTTAGTTCTCTGAGGCAAAACATGACTTCAGCCGAGTGATTTACGGCATGGCGGAATCTTGGCGGTGTCTTGGGGGCGAGGAGCGGGATGTCCAGCGGGATGGCGGGCGGGGAGAGGAAGGGAATGGGGAGTTTTCTAATAAGCTCACGCTCAAGCCTGTTTCTCGCGCTCTCATATCCTCTGCCCTTTGAGTCTGAATGATCTATCACTTACCGTAAATTCCCTGTATTTTTTCGGGACATATCAGAATTACCCTTCAATACAACAACTGAAACAGTTCTTAATAAAATATGTAGTTTATCATTTTATTTGTCTGCAGTGGATGAAAATATTGGCAAAAGAATTGAATATTTGAAAACTCAATCTTTAAAAATCGTCTTTTCATGAAAACACGCAAGTTCAAGCAGAATGAGGCTTCAGGAAATATCTACTTGTAGGTAAGCATTCACTGAGTACCTGTTTTATGTGTATATGTCTCTCTTACGACGAACATTTAACCAAGAAGTAATTTAAAGTGCTTGGCACCTCAATGACAGTCCTGTATACAAGACAGTAGAAATGTTTGTTTACTAAATAGCTCCGCCGCCACGTACCTCCACCTCAATCCCCTTCTCTCTGAATCAATAAATCAACCCTTAATTCCCTCTGAATACCCTATAGTCCTCTGGTTTATCCTATGTCAACAGGTTTATCTGTTAGAGGAAGAAGACTAAATCAGTAAGTGCGAAACAGGGAGTCTTAATTTAAAGACAATGAGTTCGGTAGAGTGAGAATTTACGTTTAGAGAAACATATGGGTTGTTTTCTGGAGGACAAACAAGGCAATAAGAGGAAACAAAATCGTAATTCGAAATCAGGATATGGGGGTAAATAAGAAAGTGTTTTCGGAGGCAGCATAACTTGAAGCTCAGAACACGAAATAAGGAGACGAGTCTCCGGTATGTGGGAGCGGATGCCGCGAATATTCCAGTAGAGGACAGACAGTGTGAAGAGATCAGCGGGTGATGATAGTATAGTTAGGATGACAGTCTCTGGGGTTGAGGGGTTAGGAGTATCAGGGATGTGAGCCGTGAGGTATAAGGGAGCGGCGGTGCTGAGTGTGTGATGACAACAGGAAAGTGAGCTATAGCAGATCCTGCCGGCGGGATGGTTTCTGTGCAGATGCTGAACGCCACACTGTTTTGGTTATATTTTCGTCGTAAGAGAGACATATACACCTAAAACAGGTACTCTGTGAATGCTTACCTACAAGTAGATATTTCCTGAAGCCTCATTCTGCTTGAACTTGCGTGTTTTCATGAAAAGACGATTTTTAAAGATTGAGTTTTCAAATATTCAATTCTTTTGCCAATATTTTCATCCACTGCAGACAATTAAAATGATAAACTACATTTTTTATTAAGAACTGTTTCCGTTGTTGTATTAAAGGGTAATTCTGATAT
>JACEEZ010019139.1:298176-303176 GCA_016584305.1 Chionoecetes opilio
TGTCATACCTCCTTCCGAAGACAGTAAATTGAATCGCGTAGTGACTGGAAATTAAGCAGTATTTCATCTCTTACTGAATGAATATTTCGAATCGCTCCTGCACCGGTGTCGTGTGAGCAGCAGTCTGTTTGCGAGGTGCAGTCCGTTTACTAACAAAGACTTGTTGATTAACAAAGTCGGACAGCTTGTCACACGGTACCATGTGTACATCTTGTCGCTTGTGACTGAATGTCCGCTCAAGTAGGGGATGGGCATACTGTTTTATTCTTTTATATGAAAAACATTCATGAATCGAATAATGCGATCTGCTTTTGTAATACTGATGTGAGGGACCATTAAATAGCCTTTATGCAGTGAATCATGAGTACATTTACGGAATACAGCATCTTGCTAATTCAAAAGAAAATACTATTTTGATGTGTATCAGATGAATATGATACCTGTTTGGGGCAGATTGCATCCTTGAACACGGGTGGTTAGGGCCCCATCTCCTGCTCACAGGAAATTTATGTACGAAATAGAATGCCTAATATATCATATATGCTCAAAACCCTACCTATAACTGTCGCCGATAGGAATTCTCGCCGACGTCTGTTCCAATTTTTCGCGTCGGCGAATGTTCCTATTTCTCGGGTTAGTTCTAATTCTTGATCTTGAGTTAGGTTATGTGGTTAGGTTAAGCAAAAATTGATATAAAGGGCCTATTTCATCCCTATATTTGTTTAACCTTTCCTGTAAATCTCCAGCAATGTTGTCGGAGGACGCCTGGAAATGTTTCTGCTTATAACAAGTCTTTGTTAGTAAACTTTCGCCTCCGCGCATGCTCAGTTCGTACCCCCCTCCCATTTCGTTGATAAATAAAGACGGGTTTGTTGTCGTAGGACGCCTGGACATGCCTTTGTTGATCAACAAGTCAATATTAGTAAATATTCGCCTGCGAATGTATCGTAAATACTGCATGCGCAGTTCGCGTTTTCTTTTGTTAGTAAACAAAGGCGGACTGCACCTCGCAAACAGACTGCTGGTCACACGACACCGGGGCTCTGCATGGATTTTCCATGGTGTCAGGAATCTTAATCCCGACAAATAATGGGTAATTTTTATTTCAATAAATTTCATAAGGGGTATTTATAATGATGAGAAAGATAGATACTTATCTACCATAATGTGTCAGCGGAAGCACCACGCATGCGCCATGATGACGTCATGGGTATTTATAAACAGCCGTATGGTCGGCTGGAGCTCAGACAGTACTGCTCAGTTTCAATTAAGACATCACGAATCACGAACGTTCACGGTCTCACCACCGCCACAACACCGGCTATAATATCTAACCAAACCATTCCACCTCGATTCATCATATTAACACCATCACCCATATCACGCTAAGTCCTTCCATGTATTTAGTTGGATCCTTCAAAATAATGATAGGACTATGAGGCGTATATGTGGTCATTTCATCTTATGTGGAAAGCAAACCAAAATAGCTTAAAATAGCTAGGTAAAAAATAAACCTATAGTTTTCACACATGGCTTCCATGACGTTGCTGCAGCCTGGACAGACCAAAGCATGGTTGCAGGGCCTGAAATAGATCGTTCTCTCTCGGGGTGCCAGACACTATTGCCTACTACTACTGGGGACTAATACTGGACCTAATGCATTCAAAGAAATTTGTTGATCATACAACTAGTACTTTGTGGGCTTCCCTTTACGCTTCCTACACTCATCCAAACGTGCAGGAAGGCTGTCTGCAAGCGCCATAGGATGCTGTGGGGCGAAACTTCTCCTAAGTTATCTTCATGCTTCGAGTCGACCTGAGGTCTCCAAAGAGTGATGTAGTGTTTGTAGTGCTCTCGGGGATTAGGATGGCTACGTCGATGGAGCTCAGGGTTTTTCTTGCTGGGAGTGGAAAGAAAGTGGAGGTGGAGAGGGAGAGACGCTGTGTGGTGTGTGGAGTCGAGTGTGGTGGAGTGGAATAGGAGAGTGGAGTAAGGCACCTGAGGATGGGGGATGGAAGGTAGTAGAGCAAAGAGGGTCTCGTTTGAGGCTGAGGAAGGACACCCCGTGACCCCGGACCAGGTAGAGTACAGGAATTCCTTTCAGGCACTCTCGGGACTGCAGGATGAGGAAGAGGAGGTAAATAACAAAAGGGTAGACGATACATCCCTACCCGAAGGTAAAATCTTGGTTGTTGGGGACAGTCAGGTTAGATTCCTGGATACCGCGTTTTGTGACAAAGACGGGATGCGTTGGAAGCGGATGTGTTTCCCATTGGCGGGGATAGGTCATGTTAGTGATGGGATAGAGGCGTGCATGGCAGCCCAAAGAACCAAGCCCATCGTTTGCCCAAGCGCGGGAGGAAACGACGTTGATCGTTTATAGAGTGAAGAACTGCTGCGGCGATTCAAGGAGGCTACAGGTAAGGTTAGGGATAGGGGTGGGCTTCCTGTGGTGTGTGGTGTCCTTCGAGGAGCACTGTTGACGACGAGTGGTACTCCAGGGCGATTGCTCTGAATTGCCGGCAGGCAATTCATTGCAAAGCCAATAGTTGGGCCTTTGTCGATATCTGGGATCGCTTTTTCGGGCAGAACAGCCTCTACCACAAGCATAGGGTGCATCTTTCGCGGAAAGGGGTTCAGATCTTGTCTGAATCCCTTGAACGGGAAGTAGGTGCCTTGCAGGCTTTTTTAAACATAGACAGCCGAGGATTTGACACTGGGATCAGAGGAAGGGAAAAAAGTAACACTAGAAATAGTTTTAGAAGGCAGGGAACTAAAGGGATTCGTAAGAACAGAGAGAGGAATGGGTTAGTTACAGCTATTGGGAAAATTGACAAGATGAAGAAGAGTAGCTTAAAGGTGTACGATACAAACTGTAGGAATATTTTAAACAAGATAGATTTACTGAGAGGAGTAACTATTGTAGAAGATTTTTATATAACAAGTAGCATTAACAGAAATATGGTTAGATATGTCAGGCAAAGTATGTAATCCAGAAGTTGAGATAGAGGGGTACAAGTTATTTCACAAGGACAGGTTAGGCAGGAGAGGTGGAGGAGTTGCACTTTATGCAACAGATACATTGCAGTATTGTGTTAACAATGTAATGAAAACCGATGATAGTAGAGTCTATATGGGTGGAAGTTAGGGAAGGGAACTGAGAAAATGGTTTTGGGGGTAGTGTACACTGTACAGGCCTCCACACTTATGTAAAGAGGATTCAGTTCCTATATGGCAAGAAATAAGCAAGGCTTTTAGATATAATCGATTATGCGTGGTGTGAGATTTAAATCTTAGGAGCATAGACTGGGATTAAATTGTAGAAGATAATGACGCTGGGGAATTGCAAAAACTAGTTCAGGATAAATTTCTACAGCAAGCAATCAAGGAACCTACTAGGGGAGACAATATTCTAGATATATCACTGTCAAACAGGGAAGATTTAGTTACGGATGTTGAAGTTGGAGGTCAATTAGGTAATAGCGATCATTGTGAAATTAGGTTTTGCTTAAAATGGGAAGTAGGATTTAGAAGTGTTAACATGCATAGAGTACCTTACTTCAGAAGGGCTATTTATGCAGGATTAAGAAGACACCTGGAAGGGATTAACTAGGGGTGGATGGAGGGTGAAGTGAGGTCTGATGTCAGGGCAGAGGGTGGAGTCAGTAAGGTCAGTGCTGATGAGGCTTATACATTCTTTGTCAGCAATTTAATTGCAAGTCAGAAATAGAATATTCCTTATAGGGCGATAAGATCAAGGAAAAACGACCCCAAATGGATGATTGCGAATTTAAAACACAACATATGACTAAAAAGAAACATGTACAAGAGGGTTAAGGCAGGACAGGTGAGCAGAGATCAGTATAATGTGATGGCTAGGACAGTGAAAAAGTTAACAATAACAGCAAAGAAAAAATATGAGATTAAGGTTGCTGAACAGGCAAAGACCAACCCTAAGGGATTTTTTCAGGTCAATAAAACAAAGACTAGGGAATTGGTGGGTCCGTTAAAAATAGGTCAGGGGGAGATTGTAATTTCTGGAGAGGATATGCGTAAAATTTTAAATAATTATTTCTTATGTGTTTTTACTCAGGAGGACATGCAGATGGTGCCTGATGTACCGATGTATAGTGAACAGATGTTTAGAAGTGACGAAGATGAGCAACTGAAAGATATTGTGATAAGTAAGGAAATGGTCAAAGAGGGTATAGATAGAATGAAGAAATTTAAATCACCAGGACCAGATGAAGTTTATCCCAGAGTATTAATAGAATGCAAAGAGGTTGTTAGTGAGTCGTTAGTGCACATTTTTAGGAAATTGGTTTATTTAGGGGAAGTGCCGCTGATGTGGAGGAAATGTGATGTAGTCTTCATTTTTAAGAAGGGTGATAGAGGATTAATGACAAATTATCGACCAGTTAGTTTACCTACCACTGAAGTGGTAGGTAAATTATTGTAATTTGTTATTGCAAAAAACATTAGAGAGCATTTAGACAAGCATAGTTTGGTAAATGATTCGCAACATGGGTTCACCAAGGGTAGGTCTTGTCTCACCAATATATTTCCACCCTTTCCTATCAAATTCCATCAGTTTTTAAATACTGCATGTTTTTTTATCCACATTTCTTATATTACCGGCCTTGGCCGGAGGGAATGGTGGGTGGCTTCATCTTTGCTATTCTCTCGTTTTTAACTTGTAGAAACTAGTGGTATAAAGTAGTCACACAGGCAGCCCCGTTTGGCCCAGTAGGGCTTTTGCTCTCTGTTCTTCCTTTGTATTATTTTGTATATCCTTTTGGGTCAGGGCCCAGGGTATTAATAAATTTCACAATGCTAGCACCAAAAACCCGCCAGCTGATACCATCCGATCTTAGCTGCTTCGAAATGCCTTCCGTCCATTACACCAACCATTAAGGCAAAATAATATGATACAAATAACATTGAATTGCATCATCGGCGGCGGCGTTGGCCAAGCGTTTGACAGGTATTAATGATTCGTC